>APFE030646082.1:187851-281902 GCA_000404065.3 Pinus taeda
AGTAGAGAAACAATGCGGCAAGCAAATTAAGATCGTGAGATCAGATAGAGGTGGAGAATATTATGGTAGATACACAGAAGATGGACAAACACCTGGGCCATTTGCTAAATTTCTTCAAGAGCATGGGATTGTTGCCCAATACACCATGCCTAGTCACCTAACCAGAATGGTGTAGCAGAAAGAAGAAATCGAACATTATTGGACATGGTGTGGAGTATGCTTAGCAGCTCCAATCTTCCTAAATCCTTGTGGACTGAAGCACTTAAGACGACATTGTATATATTAAACCGAGTTCCAACCAAGGCAGTTCCTAAAACGCCATTTGAATTATGGAAAGGTTGGAAACCGAGTTTGCGACATATGTGCGTTTGGGGATGCCCGTCTGAAGTGAGAATTTATAATCCACAAGAAAAGAAGCTGGACCCAACGACCATTAGTGGGTATTTCATTGGATATGCTGAAAGGTCTAAAGGTTACAGATTTTATTGTCCATCTCACAGCACTAGGATTGTGGAATCAAGAAATGCAAAGTTTCTTGAAAATGACTTGATTAGTGGGAGCGATCAAACCAGGAACATAGTTTCTAAGAAGGATCATTCAGAATCTCAACCTTCCACTTCAAGTGATAGATTGATTATTGTTCATAGCACCCCTCAAGTACAAACTGGTGTTGAACAACCAATTGTTGAAGTTCCACAATCTGCTGACGATATTCCAGTAGATCAAGGAGTTTAAGAGTTGCCAAGAACTATTGAACAACAAGTTGAAACACATACTTCTCAGGAAGATGATGGTACAACATTAAGAAGATCTACTAGACCAAAGAGATCGGCAATTCCTAATGATTATGTTGTGTATCTACAAGAATCTGACTACAACATTGGAGCCGAAAATGATCCCGAGTTCGTCTCCTGTTTTGAGGCTACTTTACATGGTGTATGGCTTAAGAGTTTCATTTCTGGGCTTAGAATTATGGATTCTATCTCTAAGCCATTGAGAATATATTGTGATAATTCAGTTGTTGTTTTTATGGCTAAAAATAACAAAAGTGGGAGTCGAAATAAACACATCGACATTAAGTATTTAGCTATAAGGGAACGTGTTAAAGAAAAGAAAGTGGCCATTGAGCACGTCAGCACTGAATTGATGATCGCTAATCCTTTGACTAAGGGCATGCCACCATTTAAATTCAAGGATCATGTAATGAATATGGGACTTGGTTCCATTATGTAGTTTCTCATTGTATGGACAATGTTATTTTAATGAAATTCTTAATTATTGTGATGTTTTTTCTCATATTTATGTGCACTTTAAGTTGATTTGAGAAAATTCTTTTAAGAAGGACGAAGAATAAACATAAGGTTTATTCATTAAGAAATTGTTTCCACATAAGTTATAATAAGAATAAATACATAGTAATATATGGAAGATAATATTCGTCATTAGAGGACTTATCTCCATGATTCATGTATCTATTACTTAATACAAATTATCAATGGTTTTTAAGTTGAGACATTAAGTTTGGAAGTATGGACCAAGTGGGAGAATGTTAAGCTCCATTAATTTTTTCCAACTGTAACCTACAGTTATGGAACTAAACTGCAGTCTTTCCTTAATTTCTGGAAACCAACTGCAGTAATTTCCTTAAATTAAGGAAATCAACTGCAGTTAATTAATTTTCTGGTTGGAGCTTCTGAAGTGGTCCATTACTCCATCTGGAGTTCTCTACCTTGATCTATGGAACACTTGACACATAGCCATTATAAGCTTGATGGAAGCTTTGCTATAAATTCATATGTTTGGTCCCCAAGCTTGCATCTCAATCCCCTTCAGTTGTTTACACCATCTAGCTGAGAGAGCAGAGCTTGGAAGTGCCTTCAGATTTTCTGTGATTTTTTCTTTTTGCTTGGATTGAAGTTGGAGTGTTGTTTCAGTAAATAAAGCAAGTGGACTGTGGTTTGCAGCAAGAGCATTATCAATGGCTGGAGGTAATCCTGGGCATTGAAATTTCATTTTTAGATTCTTTAATTACGCATATAGAATCGTTGTTAAATCTTTCAGTAATTTCTATGTGACCTTGAAGGAAACCATCCACTCAGACTAAGAGGCAAAAAAGAAAGTAAAAGATCAACTGGATCAACGAAGAAGGAGCAGAGAACCCTACCATTTTCCAGAAGTGGAGGACCTAAATAATCAACGCCAATAGAGTTCTCCTGCAACTTGAATAAAGGAAGCCCTTTCAAGTAGTGGCATATGTAGGACCTTAAAGGAGGGAGATCCTAGATCCCAGCAGCTCGAATTGTTGCATGAATCTGGAAAAGAAAGAGACAGCGGACTAGACTTTTTGAAACTTGTTCAGGACATACTAGAGAGCTTCCCCGTCACTCGAATTGTCTTCTAACATGAAAGAAAAAGAAAGGAAGGAAGAGACATAATGTCATGTTAATGAAGCCAATGCTTTTGAGACCTCCAAAGCTTCGAGGCTCTTTCGAATTCTCTGGAAGCGAACACACCAGGGCAGGCAAGCACATTCGAAACTCTGCTTTGATATTTTTCCAAAGGATGAAATAACTATTTCTATTTTGGTTTTGAAGTCTCTCACCACATGGTTGTGGTTTTCTTTGCTTCATTTAGTCTCTCACCATGTGGTTGTCTTCCTTGGAGGCATGCATGAAGATAAGTTTCATTTTCTCTAACCATGTGGTTGTTCGTTCACAAGTCTATTTTATTAGGTAAATGTTGACCTCCTCGGCCTTACATGTACTCTTTTAATCAATGTTATTACTAAGGTAATATGACTGCCCCGATTTCATTGTGACTGCAACAAGAGAGACGATCATTGACCCCCGGGAAGGACATAAGCCGGGTGAACATCCCCGGTATCCCAATAAGTGATTTTGATACCGTTCAGGAAGGTTAAATTTCCTGCCCCCGCCCCGATGCATACAAATTTAGCCAACAAGCTAAACCCACCATAAAATTAGCAAGCAAGCAGTAATCGAGATATCAATTAGTAGGTGCGATAAGCCCACCATAAAATTAGCAAGCAAGCAGTAATCGAGATATCAATTAGTAGGTGCGATAGAGCAAGAGTAATAGCTAAGATACCATACCCCTCAATACTTCCTCAAACCCCGCTCAACCAAGCACTAGCCGTGGGAGAAGGGTTGGAAGCCAAATTGACTATCCACTCTCCCTTTCCGAACATGATTAGACCCTTATCTATATACGTCATTATGCCAACCACCCCCATCTAGAGGCAATGACCTCTTTCCTACAATGACCTTAAGGCAAACTAGCGTCTATGACTCCCGACAATAACTAGTGGCTCTCAGCTAACATTATGGATAATACACTCGACCTCCCTACCGTCAATCGAGTCCATTCTTTCTTTTGTCAACAATTTTTACACCAAAATGAGTGTGGTGTCTCTTTCTTGCCCCCTTGTACTTCCCCACCATATTGTACAGTGTGTACTGTCCCCCCTAACCAAGCATGCATGCCATATGCTAATTTCCAAATAGAAATGTTCTAACCGCCTATCCCTGCAATCTCTCTGCATTGCGGCCGACAGGGACTTATTGCTCAGCAACACCCCTTGCTAATCATAAGTCATGCAAGAATCAAGTAAAAATTCATCCATACATGTAAATTCCACATCAATCTATCAATACAATTGCTCATAAATAATGTGAATGTAACTGGAATCTCATATAAAGTATATTTATAAAGTTTCATTCATATATATATATATATATAATTTATTGTCTATTACGTTCGTTATACTTTAAATAAATCTAGAAAATAAGAAAACATTCGCTATCTTTCCCTGACATGTTGAATTGGTGGCTGTGGCTCATCCATATGGATCTAATGTGTGTCTTGTCCAGACTTGCACAACCAACCTCAAAGGTCCATTAAATTTATGAACTTCAATGAGAGAATAATAAAACATTTATTTGAATGTATGAGCAACCTGAGCCTAATTACTTCTACTCCCACCTATACCTTTGTTGGGCGATGCGTTGGCTCTTTAACTCAAATGTCGAATTGCCTCTATGAGGTTAGTAGTACTCGTTCTGGGTCTCATGCATTTCAGCATAAGAACCGAGTTCATAGGGAAGGGAGATATCAACTAGCACCCGATTGTATATATGTATCTTCCAGCTTTGGGTGAGACTAATAAAAGTGGCTTAGATGCATTTAAGGACCTTAGCATTTACATTTATTATACTAAAGAGGGGATATTTACTAGGTTCATGTTAACATAGACCATGACTATATTTTCTATGTTTTTTCTTTCATTTAACAAACCCAATTCGGTAGAGATTAACCTATGCTGTTGCATTGGAGGATGGAGGAGGAGATAGAGGTGAGGATGGTTAAAAAAAATCATTATTATTATAAGACTTTTGGAATTTCTATTGTCACTAAATGTTTCATATTACCAAAATCTTAGTGATCTAAAAACATATTTTGCTTTTCATTTAGCACATTCTTGTGTTTTTGGAAATGGTGTGGTGTAAATCCCTAATTCCATAGTAGAAATTATCGATGTCAAATGTGAACCATAATGCTCAAGAATGCCCTCATACTTTTATAGGTCTAATGGCAGTGCATTTTCTTTTCAATGGGCGTTCTAAGGGAAGCTTTTAGTAAGGTGCTAGTGTCTTTTTATCCTCTTGGGTGAAACTGAAAAGAAGCATAACTAGGCACATTGAAATTCCTAGAATGTGGAGGTTTTATTTGCAAAGGCTATCATAAAACTTTGTTGTCGATGATCCTCGAGATTTTGCTTCTATTATGGAGCTTAAGTAGTTCATTCCCAAACTTAGTTATTCACGACAACTCTTCTATCAATCTCTTTTGATTCCTTTACAAATAAACTTGCTCCATAATTTATTTGCTTATATTTTATTCTTTAAGTTTTATCAATTGTAATAGTGATATAACTTTGTTATCATTAATTATGATGATCATGCACCTCTTAGAGCAAGTCATTAATTTAGTTATAGTTGTTAACATTTAAATATTTAAGCCCACGGGGCTTTGGATTGACGGTGAATGGGTGCGCTGTTAAGGCACTCCTTGCGATAGGTCACCGGTTCAAATCCCCCGTGGGTACTTAGGTTAGTCTAAAAAAAGAAAAAGAAAAACATTTAAATATTTAAAATTCAATTTAATTTAAACTTTAAAGATTTTGTAACCTCAAACCCTTTCCAAAATGATTAGGAATAACTGACTTGTTGTATTATTTTTAAAAGTTTTCATTATATCAACAAGAGTTGAAGATATGTTAGTCTTTACGATCAAATTTTGGTTATTGTTATGGACTTCACAGTCTCCAAAGTCTTAAACTTACTTACATCAATCTAAATCTACCAAGAGTGGAAATGGATCTAAGTTCGTTTAATTCCTCCTTTTAAATAGGTTATATTTCACATAAATACCATAAATCAATGCCATGAGATTCTCATAAACTTTGAGCTAAAAAATCTAAAAACCACCAATAACTTAACCAAATCAAATTTACCTTCACTACAACAAAAAATAATAAAATAATAATAATAAAATAGATTTTTATTTTTATTAATTTTAATTTATAATTATTTTTATTTTAAAAAATTATTTTAATTTTAATTTAATTAATAAAATCAAAAATATTTTATAAAACATTACCGTACAACATCTATATCATCCATCTTTTATATATATTAAAAAAAAAAAAAAAAAGCAACAATAACAACAACACCGAACAAACGAAAAAATAATGGACACTCGATATACCACTGAAGTTAACACACGCTAATCCTATTCACCAATATTCCTCTCTTAATTAGCCATTATTTGTCATGCCCACTAATTTCGTTTGACGCAACCAAGAGACGTGACCACGTGACATTATTGGAAGATAAAATTTATTATTATTAATTATGGAAGACCAAGTTGCAATATAACATATTTTGAAGTTTTTAATTATAATTAGAGTAGTCAAAGTTTTTAATTATAATTAGAGTAGTCTAAGCAGGTTATAATTTGACTTGGAAAGTAATAGAAACTTTTTTTAATATTTTGATAAAATTTGGTAATTTTTTTTGGAAATATAGTTGTAGTTGTCGAATTCAAGAATGGCAACAGAATCTTGTGGAGGATTGAGGTGCAGATAACTCAATTCCTTAGAGGGACTACCAAGCGGAGCTGCGTGCCGAAAGCAACCAACTAGGTCGCCTCAGCCACGCAGGTATGTAAGGAGCCAATGCATATCTAGCTAGTGTTTTTTACCGCCACACTTTTATCCCGGTAGTTTTTTGAACGCCCATGCACGTCCGCTGCTCGACGTGCTTCTCCATATCCATTTGTCATCAGAAGACTCTACAACCTTTCATGCTAATCTATAGACTTACACGCTCACTCTGTTTCTCTCCGGCCTTGAGTCCATTGAAGCTACTATAAAATCTGAGTTATTAGTAGGGAAGAAAGGTTTGGCCAGTTACTCCTTTCCCCTGCGCGTCCAGGAGCAGGGCTGACTCTCACAACCTGGCAGTTTATTTCACTCTTCTGCCCTTAGCTTCGGTGTTCTCGCTCTAGTTTTCACTCTAGTTTTCACTCTGGTTTTGGTTTTTCTAGAGGAACAAAGACGCACTCCCCTCGGCAGGCGCCCGGAAAAAGGTCAGACTCTCTGCTTTTATAGTTTACTCCGTCTGTTTTAAGCTTTTGGGATGTAGTTTTACGTCTGAATTAGGCCAGACTCTCTACTTTTATAGTTTACTCCGTCTCTTTTCAGCTTCTGAGATGTAGTTCTACGTCTGAGTTATAGCATTGCACAGTCATAGTGATTTTGTTAATCTGAAATTTTCCTTGCTTGGATGCTTTAAAGAATATAAAAATGGGATGAAAGTCTGAATTATATTTCGGCCTTTTTTAGTTTCTTTGATCTCGGTATTACTCAGCATGTTTTAAATCTCTCTGCTCAGAGTATAGTTTTATTCAGCATGTTCTGGGTAATAATACACAAATTGAAGAAATTTGTAGTGCTTTATAAGCCCTGTTCAGATTTTCGAATTAAGATAGGCGACTGGTAGTGCATTTTCGAAACTTATTGTTGTTGCATAGTCTGCCAAGATTCATCATCCACTTGAAAATATGCGAGGAGCTGAAAGTTATCTCTGCAAGCCTTGGTAGACTTCTTCATAGGGCCTGCTTCGCAATAGCTCATGAGCCTGCTTCTGAACTCATCCCTCCAAAACAGGATCCCTGGTTTTCAAGGCCGAAAATCCCACTTCACGGGGCCAGAATTTGAGAGTCTAAATCCAGCTTTTCTTTGGGTTTTGGGATAAGGTACCAAAGGTGATGTGTCCCGTACCTGCGGGATTAATGATTTTAGGCACAGTCATCTCGCCTTAATTGATGCAGTAATCCATAGTTATTTGCCTTGGACAGCTGGCTATATCTATTTTCGAGCTCCTCTCGAATGGTGAGACCTCTATCAGAAGAGTCATAAATTCCCTCCTCTAGCATTACCTAATCTGGGTCTTATGTTCAGTACTCGACCAGCAGCTTATTTATTTCTGGTACATTCTTCCGATTCGGAAATCTTACCCTTAGTTATTATCCTTGGACGATGGGCCACTCTTGGATCCGCGCCCCTCTTGAAATGTAAGATTTTCCTTCCCGAGTCTTCTGGTTGTCAGGTCCATTGTCAGAAGAGTCTTTTCTCCCGCTTTTGGCATTACCTCATCCAGGCTTGACGTTCAGAAATCGGACAGCTGATCATTTATTTCTGGTATCAAGCCCCGATTTGAAAATCTATCCAGGACAAAAGATCCTACAGCCAAGCCAAGGGGAAGGTTTTCGAGGGGCATGGAGGGGGCGTCAGACGCATCGGCCACGGACGCCATGATACGGGTAGCAATACAAGCCGAGAAGGAATGGGGAGACGCCACGTTGTCTGGAGGATGGAAATCAACTTTGGATGACGTGGTCATCCAATCATCAATGTCTGGTGCTGATAAGGATAAGGGACAGTCACAAAGAGAGCACCCATTAGGGGAGGTAGATAAGAAATGTTGTTTCCAACAAAAGGATAAGGTTCTGCGTGAACACGCAAGCTGCTTTAACAAGGCTCGAAATCTTGTCAAAACTACCCCTCCGCCTGCTGCCATAAAATTGGACAGCATCCACCTGACTGAGCATATAGAAAGCCTCTAGGAACTTGCCTTAGTGGGCAGATGGCACTTCCCATAAATGGACGATGCCATGATGAGAAAATGGATTGAGGTTCAGTGGAAACCGTTGATTGGATACCTCCCCATTGTTTCAAATCTTATGAAGGAGTGGTATTGCTTTCATTTTTTAAGCGCAAGTGATGTAGAAGCCATTCAGACATGCCCTTGGGTTCACAGAAGAAGCTTCCTTGCTCTTTACAGATGGTATATCGGGTGCAACCCTCTGAAAAATACCCCGTCGAACGACTTGATCTGGGTCAAACTCCCAAACCTTCCCCTGGAGATGTGGTCTAAGGAGACTCTAACAAAGATAGGTAATTCCATTGGAAGATTTGTCTATGTTGACCCAAGGTGTCTTGGGGAAAAAGACAAGCGCATAGCATGGATTCTTATTGAAAAGGCCTACAGGGGGGGATTCTCCAACCACATAGAGATTGCCTGGAGGGATTTAAAAATAAAACAAAGACTGGATTTTTGGGGCATACCCTTCAGATATTCTGCTTGTCACAGGACAGGACACCTAATTAAAAACTGCTCTCGACGCCCGACACTTAAAAGCAGAGTGTATCATGAAAAGTTCTAGGCAAACTCTCCCTTGTCTTCTGAAAAGGAGAAGCTATCCCCTACAGCCAGTTTGTCTCCAACGGATCTGGATGCAGTGCAAGATTATAATAAACTGGAAAATAGTCTAAATCATTCTCCTCAGTACTTCTCTCAAGACCTTTCTTAGCGCCATGGTAGCAAGCCTGAAAGCTTGGCTAGGACTGATTTCAAAGCTGATAAAGAGATTCAACCTATCTTCTACCTGCCCCCCCCGGAACCAATTGAAAACTTTTCACTACCTCCTCCCCCTCCGATCCCCAAGCCTTTCAAGGATTTTACTGTGGGCTCCCAATCCATTCTCATTTCATCATCTTCGCCCTCGCCCAAAAAGATCTATATTCCATCCATGAAAGGCAAATAGCCAATCGTATCTGCCACCCCTTTAAATTCCTCGGTTTCATCTCCAACGAATTTATATGAAAGCGATTTAGATTTTATTCTAAGCAAGAAATCTCTTTAGTTGGAACCCTTAACCATCCATAAACCATGTCAACCCTCGCCTACTCTCATTAGTCTGAATTCTGCAAAGAATATAACAGTGAGAAAGAAAAACAATGGTGGAATTAGACATTATCGGGGGCAGACAAAAGATGCGGACAGAGGAGTGAGAAACCTGTCCCTTGTCGACGTTCCCATTTTTGACATGTCAGAGACTCAGCCTATTAGAGCAAGTGCGGCTGGACAACCCCCCCAATGACCTTGATCATATCTATGAATATCAGAGGTCTGGGAGCAGACCTAAAATTTTTGGCGCTTAAAAATCTCTTCTATTCAGTTAAGCCAAAAATCATTTTAGTACAAGAAACCATGCATAGCAAACATGTGTTCATTTCCTACTTTAGAAAAATGTTCCCTTCATTGCATATGGCAGCCTCAGAAGCTAAGGGACTTTCGGAAGGACTGGCAGTTTTGTGGGATCCTTATTGGATCAGAGCTAAGGCTTATAAATGCTTTGTGGGCATCCTCATCTCATTATTTATCAGAGGGAATGACTATCCTATTAATATCTTGAATATCTATAGCCCTTATAAGAACAAGATTCCTTTATGGGATAAATTTTTTGCTTCAGAAATCTTTGACATTGACTTATTAATGATTGCAGGCGATCTAAACATTACTCTAAGCTCAGAGGAACGATGGGGAAATTGCAGGAAGAGAGACCCGCTCGCAAATCGAATAAAGTATGAACTCTTGCACAAAAATATTGTAGATGTCACTCCTCCAAAAATGGTGCCTACATGGGATAATGGAAGAATAGAAGAGGCCTACATTGCAAAAAGGATAGATCGGTTTATTGTACATGTCAACGTTATTGATAAAATGGGCATTCCATTCTCGTCCATTGAGAAAGTATACATATCAGACCATAGGCCAATTTCGCTCAGCTGGAGGGAAAAGGGGTTTAGGAATGGCTACCCATTTAAATTCAACAGATTATGCTTAGAGGATCCAGACTTCAATGAATTAATAACAAAAACATGGAAGGATTTATCTATAAAAAACACGACCCCCCCTTTTATGACATTTAGAGATAGGTTGTCCACTATGAGGAAAGTGGTCAAAGAATGGAAATACAAAAGGAAATAGGCGGACAGATTGGCCCTTCAAGAAATACAGAAGGAACTGGATAGTATATCCAAGGCTTAGGATGCCAATTCACTTCCTTTTAGCATGAGATGTTGCCGAAATGAGCTAGAAAGGAAAAAACAAAATCTACTGAAGCAGGAAGAAGTCTCATGGAGACTTAAGAGCAAGGTGATTTGGCTCAATGAAGGTGACATAAACACTAAATTCTTCCATAAGTATCAAATGCCAGGAGTGAGAGAAAGTCCATTTGGAAAATAAGTGATGGTCAGGGGGGCTTCCTCTTCTCACAGCAAGAAATCTCAAAGGAAGCCGTGAGACATTTTAAAAATCAATATAAAAGAAGGGATAATTGCAATTTTCAAGATATCTTATGGGGTATCGATTTGGTCCCTCAAATGTTTGATGATGAAAAAAATGAGCGCCTGTTCCAACCCATAACAGAGGAAGAGCTTCTAGGAGTTATGAATTCCTTCAAGAAGGATAAATGTCCTGGCCCGGACGGCTGGACAATAGAATTCTTTATCCACTTCTTTGATATTATCAAACTAGATTTGTTGAGGATGGTTGAAGCAGCAAGAATCTCAGGCAGCATTCATCAAATTACATCTTCCACGCAGATAGCTCTTATCCCAAAGCAATTGGAAGCGGACTCCTTTAAAGACTTTAGGCCAATCTCATTATGCAATATAACTTTCAAAAGTATCACAAAAATTATTGTTGAAAAGATCAAAGCAACCTTAACCAGCTCTTTAACAAAGGATTAATATGCTTTTTTAAAGGGAAGGAATATATTGGATGCAGTCGCCAACACTCAAGAAAGCCTGTTTACCATGCTCTGAAATAAATCTGAAGCTGTCATTCTCAAAATTGATTTACCAAAGGCTTTTGACTGCTTGGACTAGGGGTTCATTATATGCTTATTAGCTAAGATCGGCCTGAAATCAAATGTCATAAACTGGCTAATGGCATGTGTGGAGAACGTAAACTATGCAGTCATCATAAATGGGATCCCTTCTCCTTTTTTCCCAGCAAAGAGGGGGTTGCGTCAAGGATGCCCTCTCTCTCCTCTGCTTTTCATCCTAGCAATGAACTCTCTAATCCTTCATATTAATAAGGCAGTTTCTGAAAACAGATGCAGGCCAATGAAGATTTGCAGGAACAACTACATCTCACACAATTTATTTGTCGATGATGTGCTCATTTTTGCAATGTTGTGCAAAACCTCGTGGATATGTCTCAATGACATTCTAAATAGGTTCCAGAATGCTACTGGACTTCAAATAAACAAATCTAAATCCATTCTATTCCACAATGATGCCAATTTAGAAACAGTGGAATGGATTTCTATACTGTTTGAGGTAGAGACAAGGTCAATCAAGGAAGGATTAAAATATTTGGGTTTTCAGCTAAAGGCCAAGGGTTACTCTAAAGAAGATTGCCAATGGCTAATAGAGAGATACTACAAAAAGATTTCTGCCTGGGAATACAAGTGTCTATCATTGGCAGGAAGAATTGTTCTAACTCAAGCAATTTTAACTCAACTTGCTATATATTGGGCTCACATTTTTTTCCTCCCTGCAAGCATCATCCAGAAAATGAACAAGATAACTTCAAACTTTATATGGGGCGACAAATCAGAACAGGGAAAATATCATCTTACTAAAATGTAAAAGATCTCTATGCCAAAGAATTCAGGAGGATGGGGATTATTAGATTTGAGGGTTTTCGGGAAAGCACTTCTGTGCAAATCTCTGTGGAGAGGCATATTCGGGGAAGGGTCGTGGAGCATTACTATGAAAAAGAAACATATGAAAGGCAAAGAAATGGAATATTGGTTTAGATTAGGAATGATCAGTGCCAAGAATGTGTCAGCTATATGGCTCAGTTTTCGTAAAATTGAGCAATATTTCCTAAAGAATCTAAAATGGTGCTTACAATCTGACAACAAAATCCTCATTGTGATAGACCCCATCATGTGTGGGCAAGAGAGTTTTTCCATCCCCGAAAGGCTTCTAATCTTCTTCCATAACAAAGGATTTTTTACGTGGGACAAGCTTATAGCTAGATGGCAAGGCCCACTTCCTCTATGGAAAGAGGCCTTTGATCTAGGTATGTCAAAGTCTATGGCAAGGCAATGGAACGATGTCAGGGACATCTTGAGAAGCTTTGGTTTTCATCGATCCAGATCACATGATTACCTAACCTGGAAGGTGCTAAAAGCAAATACACAGGTTTGCGTAAAGGATATTTATACAGATCTGATGGGTTCAAAGACCATGCATTCCAATCCTAAATTCCCGTCAGCTTTTTGGAAAACTAGATGCTCTCCCAAAATAATATATTTCTCGTGGCTGGTGTTCCACAATAAAAATATGTCCTGGGAGAATCTAAAGAAAAGGAAATGGCATTGGCCGAGCAGGTGCCTAATGTGTGAATCAGAAGAGGAAACTAATTTTCATATGTTCTTCCAATGCCAATCTACTCAGAAAATATGGCATGAATTGGCGATATTATATGGCTTTCCTCTTGTTTCTCATGCTTCAACGCATGCAGCTTTTGAATGGTGGACTGGGCAGAGAGATTCATGGAAATCTTTCATTATTATTATCCTATGGTGTGCATGGAGGTGGAGGAACAGAAAAATCTTCAATGAAGTGAAAGAGCCTCTCATGGATATTTTACAAAATATCATTTATATCTATGACTCTGTACCAAAAAAGCAACCCAAATCGAAAACTGTCAACAGGAACGTGCAAGAAGATTATCTCTCTAGGACCCCAAGGGCGTTTTTTGATGGCGCTGCTCAGCAAAACTCTTGTGGCTACGGGTTACACATTATAATGGATGAGAATCTTCAATATTGTATTTCATGGAATGCAGGAAAGGGCACTAATAGCATGGCTGAGGCGAGGGCCCCTGTGGGTCTCCTTGCTTTCTGTATCTTTTTTGATATACGGCGCATTTCAATTTTTGGAGACTCCAAGATCATGGTCGATCATGTCAAAGGAAAGTGCCATATCAGGAGCCCACACCTCGCTGGCTGGATGGACAGGATCATGTCTTTTTGGGGAATTATGAGAGAGTGCTCCATTCAGCATATTTTCAGGGCCCAGAACCAGCAGGCGGACATCCTGTCAAAGGATGCTCTTCTTCTAGAAACAGGTACGTGGACCATGAAGGTATTTTTTTGCGAGGAATCCTTTGTCATACAGGACTTCTCTATTCCTGGCTTTTAATCTTTTGCCATTATCTCCAGGTCTACTATTTTCATCCCTTTTGTTTTTATCTTGGCATATGTATGGTATATATATGATTTTAAACAATCTCTGAACTCATACCAGAATCTGCATGTGGTGTATAATCAACTTGGAACTGTTTTTGATGTGCAGCAGCACAAAACCGCCTTTTCCTTCATAGACAGTCTCCTCCTCTAGTTTTTGTTCCTTATGTTATAGACTTTCCAGCTTCAAAAGCTTGACAATGTACTATCTGGACCTTTTATATAGTCTCAATATAATACAATTATGCTTTTTCTCTCTGAAAAATAGTTATAGTTGTCAAATTTCAGGATTTTAGGTGCTTTAGGGGTTTTTGATGGTGTTGAATCTATTTCCACCATCAACAAAGCAATTTTAACACTAGCAATCAGATTTTTCAAAATTTCTTCCCAAATCTCAGCAAGAAATTTATCGTCCAAACAAAATTGTGACCTTTGTAAACAACATCATTATAATTTCTCCTTGGACCAATGTAATAACATATTACATCTTATATCCTTGTTACATGTCACATCCTTGTGAACAATGTTACCCTGACACTTCTACATTGTCTCATCTAAGATCCATTTGATATCACTTTCATTTTGACTCCAATTTATTTAAAGTTATTTTGATTCTTTTCGTTTTTATTTAGTAGTGGTATTTTATTCAAGAGGTTTAATTTATAAATGAAATGATCTTTTTCATTGTAATTGGTGATATAATTTTAATTTCCAGCAAGTTTGTGATTTTTGTTATTTAAAATACATTTTTAAATGTATAATTGGAAGAATATTCTAAAAACCCATGAGCCACTAGAACTCTATAAAATAAAAATATTTAAACTCAAATTTTAAAAAATGTACACTTAGACATTGTCTCATCTAAGATCCAGTTGATATCACTTTCATTTTGACTCCAATGTTATTTAGAGTTATTTTGATTTTTTTTCATTTTTATTTAGTAGTGGTATTTTATTCAAGGGGTTTAATTTATAAATGAAAAGATCTTTTTCATTGTAATTGGTGATATAATTTTAATTTCAAGCAAGTTTGTGATTTTTGTTATTTAAAATACATTTTTGAATGTATAATTGGAAGAATATTCTAAAAACCCATGAGCCACTAGAATTCTATAAAATAAAAATATTTAAACTCAAATTTTAAAAAATGTGTACAAGATTATCCTTAAAATTAACGACAAAAATGCCCTGAAAAATAAGTCATTTCATTTAGAGTATACATTTATCTAATATGTTTTTTTAATACAATTTGGTAAAATTTAATAAATAATTATTTTTAAACATTAATTGTATTAGATATTTAGAAGGTAAAAATTAAACAAATTTATTTTATTATAATAGTCAATATTTTTTTGCTTCGTTCTCCTAGTCAATGTGGACTATTTTTTACCATATATATTTAATTATTTAGTCTTTTTTTTACCATGATTTCTTATGTTTTTGCTATAGTGGAGTCTTTCTAGTGAAACATTGATCTTGTGGATATCTATGTAAATTCCAGTTTAGACGACAAAACCATATTTACCCCACAAAAATAAAAAAATAAAAATAGTCAACATCTTTGGCACTTATTTATGTGAAACTAAAAAAAGATAGACACAATTTAACTAATAGACAAAGTGACATTTTCCCTATAAAATCCCAGTATACAATTTTGAAGTTAGATTGTGATTTTTTGTTGTTAAAAATGAGTTTATGAATGCATAAATGGATTCAACACCCCAAAAAACCCAGGCACTTGAACTTTGAGAATTAAGTAGCTTAAACTTATTATACTCAAAAAAATCTATACTCCAAATAAAGATTTTATATATATATATATATATATAGTCACAAGAGAGAAAAACCAACTATATTTCATTAAAACAAAAGGTAGTTACTTTTACAACTTTCTATATGCCCCAATTTTATGGATTCATAAGAGATTCTTGTGGAGAGAAAGTAATTCAACTTCTAGATGGATGAAGATGTCTCTCATAGATATAAATTGTGACACTGAAGTAATTCCCAAATTAAAACAAATAGTTAAATACAGAAAACAGCTAGGAGAAATAACTCACAACTTAAGTAGGTTATGCCTAACACCACATAGAAAAACAAAACATATGCAAAAAAAAGAAGCAAAAATCGACTACAGACCAGATGTTAGGCATGCTTCCAGAGTAGCAACAATGAAGCTTACTCTGCCCCTTAGAAAAGGAAACTCCCGGAGCTGCAAGGAGAACCTACTATAAAAGATGTGTAACTAATGATGCTCGGCACAACAAATCTACCACTTTTGGATAGGTCTCCAGCCACCTAGTTTTGGTCATGAAAATTAGTGATGAATAAAATGTGTCTAAAGGATTCTAACAGGGCCCTGATCTGTTGCATCTAGTGGAAGAGAGAAGGCAACCCAAAATTTGAATGTCCCCGAGCCCACTCAATAACCGTTTTGGAGTCACCAACAATCACAATCTCCTCAATTTCCAACCATCTAGTCCACCTCAAAACACCCCAAAGTGCTAACATTTTTGCTCTATTGTTAGTTCTATCACCTCTAGACCAACTGAAACAATAGGAATGTCTAAAATTCATAACTATATATGCTCCACACCCACATCCCCCTTTTGATGTGGCTCCGTCAAAGAAACCAACTGGTTTTGACGACTTGATTTCCTTGTAAGAACATGTTCTCCTAGACAAATTCGACCTCCATGGCCTAATCTCCTAAAAGAAAACCAAAATTTTCAGGACATAATGACGCACTTCAGGGACGATATGGTAAAAAATTCTAGCATTTCTACTCTGCCATATCCGCCAACAGATGTAGAAAGGGGGTGTTCTAAGTACTTTTGTCCCTCAATCCACTTAGAATTGCACATGCAAATAGAGGATCTATCCACCTCAACTTGAATTTTCTAATACATAGTTACTTCATTCTGTATTGCAACAGAGAATGGGCATTGGAGAAGAGATGTACCACATCTTCATTTGACCCTCCAAACATAGAGCAAATAGCTAGCCCCTAGAACCCCATTTTCATGAGGTTCTCCCATGTAAGGATCTGCTACTTGAGCACCAACCACATGAAACACTTCAGTTCCAGTGGTACCTCCCATCGCCACATTTGCACCAGCCATGAGTCCCTGTAAAGAGGCTTGTTCCCCTAAGTGGTGAGAGAATATGTTTCCCTACCCGATATATGTCCTTTTGATACTCTCCCTCCCCGTACTAAACCACCATATGACTTTGTCCATGTTATGCATGCTTGGCTTAGCGTATATCTATATCCCACTCAAACTCATGTGCCATCGAAATCCCAAGATCCTTAAAGAGCGGCCATCGAGGAGAGGATAGAATAGACTCGCGTGCACAACCAAGGTGTTTTTTATTTTATTTGATAAATTAAAATTAAATTTTCTTATTTTGGCACAATCCAACTTATTATAGTAGATATGTTGTAATGTAATGTAATATCATGTAAACATTTTGACTAGGTCAAAATAAAATAGAATAATTATAATTATCAAAAACCATTTTGACTTGGTCAAAAAACATAAAATAAATAAATAATTATAATTATAATTAAACCAAGAACAAATAGTAGCACGAGAATGTTACGGTTGTGATGACACTGCAGGCTTGCGGCCCTCACTGCATCAGGGATTCTCATGCCTGCCACTGCTCGATCATTTCTGACTCCCTCTCATGATTGTTATCCATTCTCCATTTCATTTGTGTTTTAGCTTTTGTCAGGCAAGTTGGCTTTAAACCCTTGCCTCATCCTCTGTGGGTCATATCCAATAGGCAAGTTCGAATCTTGATGCTATTGATCGGCCCATCACTCCCTAGCCTTGTTATCACAATGGGATAAGTTGGCCAGGTGGCCAACCATGATTAATTTGGTCTCCCCCCCCCCCTATTGCATCAGAGATTGCGTCCTTCAACTTGTTGGTCTCCAATGACCCTAAGCACTAGAAAGCCAAGCCCTCTCACTTTATCAAGAAATCAAATGAGATTTTGAAGGTCGGAGTTTCAATACCCCAAGCCAAATCGAAAGATCTACAACTGACAAAAAGGGGGCAAGTAGCCTTATTCATGGGGCTATGGCCTTCTCTCAATTGGTCCGAGTATGGGTGGAAAAGAACTGAAACCCTTATCGAAGGCGAGATGTCCTCCTCATTTTATGGGAAGGGCTTATTCACTTTCTTCTTTGAGAACAAAGATGATCAGAATCTAATCTTCAAAAGTGGTCCTTATTTCATGGGGGACCAAGGGATTTTTTAGTGCCTAAATCTACCTCAGGCTGAGAAAGTGATGCAGGAGCATCGGAACTGACCAGCAATGTGGAAAATTGTCCACATGTTGTGGTCTGACAGGGTGAATTTTATTACTGTTTGTTCAATCTCAGTTTTACTGTAGAGGTCGATTCTTCATATAGTTTGTTATTTTAGTGATAAATGCAACTGTTTTATTGAGATTTTTTTCTAATAGTAGGAGATTATGTTAGTTGTTTGTTAGAGCAATTAGTGGAGGAGATATATAATAAAAAAATGTAATAAGCAAAGAGATTTTGGGGGAAAAGGGTAGTGTAGGTGTGGTGTGCTGTTTATATGGGCGAAAAGCTCCAATTAAATAAGTAGACTGTGTTGTTGAATAAAAACTGAAGATTTCCTTTGTGAAAGGACGCCAAGCTATACTCTGTTTCATCACTGGTTATGAATAAAACAAATAGTTTTTGCGCCAACGTGTTATGGTTGCTCTGCGTTATGAATGGAATGTGTTAATGACATGTAGACTTATCTGTTGATAGTCCTCTACATCAGTTCGAACTGTGGTTTCATGACCCCTAAAATATCGCATCAAATCCTGGAAGTTGTTGAATGTTAGTGAGATCTTAATTAATTGATTGAACTGTTGTGCAGCTAGGAGTGATCGGTGGCGATAGGATAGACCGAATACTCATTAGTTGCGGCCAACAATTCCAGCAATTGTGTAATGGAGAACAGAAACAAAACGCTGATTTACTTTGGGCCAGATCGAAAAGACACATAGTTAATTTTGATGGGCAGGAGATCTAATCAATCCTGCTTGTTTATGTCTGTAGTGATAATACGTTTTTAATTGCAGATTGAGGAAGCGCGGAGGGTTCCCAGTTAATTGAACGCCGAAGTCGGTACCACGTGTTCCAGGCCAGCGAAGTTAAAAACGTAGATCTACAGTGGAAAAGCGTTTTCTAGGCATAGAAGTATGGTAGAAGAGCGTTTTTAACGCATATACAAAACAAGATTGGTATTGTTTATGTTGTGGCAAGTGTTAATAGATTGCGTTGGATGGATTCAAGCGATAAATGGTTGTTTTTATTTGCTAATTGCGATTACTGAAACGCAGGTGGGCCGCAAAGGTCTTTGCTTGGCTTGAAACCAGTGGCTGGTCCCTAATATATGATATAAAAACTAATTATATGGCTGCGCCCTGTATGAATTAAGAAAAGCATCCAGTTTCTATATTTAAGTCTGAACAGAGTTTCTATTTTGGTAGTTCGTCATTTTAGAAGTCAATAAGATTGATTTGAATGTATACTGAAGTCTGTTGCTTGTAACCGTAGCGGATTGCGCCCAGCGTTTTCAGGTTCTTCATCATTTTTTTGGTATCAGAGCCAAAAGATACAGGTGGTTGTAGCTAAGATGCCGCAAGCGCGAGGAATTGGTCGAGGAAGTCCAGAACCAAATGCAGTCCTGACAAAAGAAGTGCGAAGACTGCGTGAACGAATGGAGACAATGGAAACAGCCCAGAGAAGAGCACCTAATGAGAGAACTGAGAGTTCTTCAGAAGAATCTGATGAAGAGGTGGAAGCAGGAGAAGAAAATGAAACTGCCAAAGTCCTCAAAATGCTGGCAAAAGTTGGAAGCAAACCCAAGATAGAAATTCCTATGTATGAAGGGATTTTAAATGTCGAGGAGCTCATGGATTGGATCAGATCCATAGATCAGTATTTCGATTATGAAGAGGTTGAGGAGAATAAGAGGGTGAAGTTTGCAGTCACTAGACTGAAAGGCCATGCAGCCATCTAGTGGGACGAGTTACAGACATCAAGAACGCGAAAGGGGAAATCTAAGATCAAGCAGTGGGATAAAATGGTAAGCAAACTGAAAGCCAAGTTTTTGCCTAAAGACTATCATTTGAATCTTTTTAAGCATATGCAAAATTTGAAGCAGAAGGGAATGTTTGTTAAAGAATATACTGAAGAATTTTACAGGTTAAGCATCAGAACAGGGCATGTAGAAGATGATCTGGAGAAAGTAGCCAGATATGTTAACGGGCTAAGGTATGAGATCCAAGACGAGATTAGCCTATTAAGTTTGAAAACTGTTGAAGATGCCTATCAAGAAAGTTTGAAAGCAGAGGAGAAAATATTGCGGAAACAGAGTCAAAGAAACAGAGGAAGGAGCTCAGCAAGAGGTAGAGGATCAGCCAGATCTAGAGGAACACAGCATCAGTTTGAAGCAGGAAGCTCAAGAAGCAGATCACCACAGATGGGTGAATCTAGTAGAGGGAGATTCGCGCCCAGAGGAAGAGGGCGAGGAAGAGATGTTAGGTGTTATACCTGTGGAGAATGGGGACATATGTCGCAGGATTGTCCTCATAACAAATCAGCAAGCCAGAGGGGTGCAAATGTGGCTGAGGCAAAGTCGGAACCACCTCGACTTGTAGAGAAGGAAGAACCACCGGAGGAAGGTGAATCATTGCTGCTCAGAAGAACTTTGCTGAGATCAGAAAAAGAGATTGGAGAACCTGCGCAAAGGAAGAACTTGTTCAGGACTACATGCAAATCAAAGGGTAAGTGTTGTAAGGTTATAATTGATAGCGGGAGTACTGACAATCTTGTGTCCACAGAGATGGTGGAAAAGCTTGGGTTAACAAAGAAAGCGCATCCTGCACCTTACAAAGTATCTTGGCTTCAGAAGGGCCATCAAGTCACCGTGACAGAACAATGTAATGTGGAAATGCAGATTGGCACATACAGAGATGTGATTTTATGTGACATAATGCCCATGGACGTATGTCACCTGTTATTGGGGAGACCATGGCAATTTGACCGAAAGGCGATTCATGATGGAAGAAGAAATACCTACACCATAGAAAAGGATGGAGTTAAGCATACGTTGTTGCCAGTGAAGAATGATGCTGATAAAGAGCTGCCTGAAAATAATATTATGTTGATCAGTGGCAAAGAATTTCTACAAGAGGTGGATAAAAGCGCAGAGATGCATTTCGCTATCGTGGGAAGGCCAAAGGTAATTTTAACCTCCACAAATTTACATGATTTGCCTGAAGAAATTCAATCTGTTTTAAATAGTTACATGGATATCATTGTGGATGAATTGCCAAATGAATTACCACCGGTTAGAAGTATAAGTCACCATATCGACTTAATACCAGGAGCGAGTCTACCTAACAAAGCTGCATATAGATTAACTCCTCAGGAAAATGTAGAAGTTGCAAGACAGGTTCAAGAGCTGATGGACAAGGGGCTGATTCGAGAAAGTCTGAGTCCGTGTGCTGTGCCAACGGTGCTTAGTCCGAAAAAGGGAGGAGAATGGTGCATGTGCACCGATTCCAGAGCTATCAACAAGATAACAGACAGGTATAGATTTCCTATGCCTAGGATGGATGATTTAATGGATTGTTTAAGTGGATCCAGGTACTTTACTAAGATAGATCTGAAAAGCGGGTATCATCATATCAGAATCCGGGAAGGCGATGAGTGGAAAACAGCTTTCAAAACCAACAATGGATTGTATGAGTGGTTAGTGATGCCTTTTGGGCTCACTAATGTGCCAGCACATTCATGAGACTAATGAATGAGGTTCTGAAAGAATATACAGGTAAATTTGTTGTTGTTTACCTTGATGATATTCTAGTTTTCAGCAAAAGTAAAGAGGAACATTTGGAACACTTGAAGTTAGTTTTGAAAACTCTGCAAAAAGAGAAACTACTAATCAATCTGAAGAAATGTAGTTTCATGAAAGAGGAGCTGGTATATTTGGGATTTGTGATTTCCAGAGACAGTTTGAAAATGGATCCGGAAAAGGTACAAGCAATCAAAAACTGGCCTACTCCCAGGAGTGTCTTTGAGGTAAGAAGTTTCCATGGACTTGCTAGTTTTTACCGAAAATTTATAAAGGGATTTAGTGAAGTTTGTGCACCAATCCTTGAGACAATCAAGGAGGTCAATCAGCCATTTAGATGGACGGAAGCAGCTGATAGGAATTTTAATTTGTTGAAAAGAAAGATAACAGAAAAGCCTATTCTAGCCTTACCAAATTTCGAGAAAGTCTTTCAAGTGGAAACCGATGCAAGTGGAGAAGCAGTTGGTGCGGTGCTAAGCCAAGAGCAAAGGCCGACAGCATATTTTAGCGAGAAGTTAAATGATGCAAAGAAAAAATATTCTTCTTATGATAAGGAATTTTACGCTATTGTGCAGGCATTAAAAAAGTGGAGGCATTACTTGCTACCGAAGGATTTCATCTTATATTCAGACAACCATGCTTTGCAGTTTATTAATAATCAGCCAAAGCTAAATCAGAAGCACGTCAAGTGGGTGGAATTTCTGCAAAGTTTCACTTTTGTAATAAAGCATAAAAGTGGTAAGTCTAACAAAGTAGCGGATGCATTAAGCAGAGTAAGTTTTCTTTTGCAAGAATTTAAAGTGGGTGTTGTAGGTTTTGATGAAATGATAGAAATGTACAAGGATGATGAGGATTTTAAAGACATCTACACAACAGTGCAGAATCCGGTGAGCAATAACAGAAGTCAATGGATGGATTACCTTGTTCAAGGAGGCCTGTTATTAAAAGCAACAAATTATGCATTCCTAAATGTTCCATGAGAGAGAACATCATTAAAGAGAAGCATAGTGGAGGATTGTCTGGTCATTTTGGACAAGACAAAACTTTCGCTCAGGTGAATGCTTTTTATTATTGGCCTAAAATGTAAACTGATGTTAAAAAGTTTGTTGAGAAATGCAGGGTATGTCAGTATGCCAAAGGAAGGAGTCAAAATACCGGACTATATCAGCCATTACCCATACCAGATCGACCATGGGATGCAGTGAGTATGGACTTTGTTTTGGGTTTACCAAAAACTCAGAGAGGAAATGATTCTATTTATGTTGTTGTAGACAGATTTTCTAAAATGGCTCATTTTATTGCTTGTAAGAAGACTAATGATGCCACACACATAGCAAATTTGTTCTTTTCAGAGATTGTAGGATTGCATGGTTTTCCTGTAAGTATTGTATCAGATCGAGACACTAAATTTGTAGGGCAATTGTAAGAAGACTAATGATGCCACACACATAGCAAATTTGTTCTTTTCAGAGATTGTAGGATTGCATGGTTTTCCTGTAAGTATTGTATCAGATCGAGACACTAAATTTGTAGGGCATTTCTAGAGGACACTTTGGAAGAAGCTGGGAACTAAACTCAGTTTTAGTTCAGCTTACCATCCTCAAACGGATGGTCAAATTGAAGTTGTAAACAGAAGCTTGGGGAATATATTAAGAAGTTTGGTACATCAGAATCCCAAACAGTGGGATCTAGCATTAGCTCAAGCTGAATTTGCTTACAATGACACACCAAACCGAAGCACTGGAATGAGTCCATTTCAGATTGTCTTTGGAATGCATCCAAGAGGAGTATATGAGCTAAGAGACTTGGGGAAACAAGAAGCTAGAAGTGCAAGTGCTGACGATTTTGTTGAACAAATGCAGAAGCTACAGGAAGAGGTTAAAGGTAAACTACAGGAAAGCAGCAAGAGATACAAGCAGAGAGCAGATTTGAGAAGGAGATAAAAAGAGTTTCAGGTAGGAGATTTGGTCATGGCATATTTGAGAAAAGAGAGATTTCCTATAAAAACTTACAATAAGCTGAAACTGAAGAAGATAGGGCCATGTAAAATCAAAAGGAAATTTTCAGCCAATGCATATGAGATTGAGTTGCCGGAAGGGATCGGAATGTCTCCCATTTTTAATATTGCAAACTTGTATCCATTCAGAGAGGTAGAAACAGAATTACAGATTGAAGCTACAGGTGATGAAGTTCAAACTGTGGATTGGAAAGAACAGGTACCAAAAACATTCAAGAAAGAAGTTGAAGCTATTTTAGATCAGAGGATATCCAAGAAAACTCGAGGGCAGACATATTTTCAGTATCTTGTCAAGTGGAAAGAGCAGCCAATGGAAGATTCCAGTTGGTTGACAGCAAGTGAATTGCAAAAATATGGCATAAATCTTGAAAGTTTAAAGAACCAATCTTTTCTTCTCCGGGAGTCTGATGCAGGAGCATCGGAACTGACCAGCAATGTGGAAAATTGTCCACATGTTGTGGTCTGACAGGGTGAATTTTATTACTATTTGTTCAATCTCAGTTTTACTGTAGAGGTCGATTCTTCATATAGTTTGTTATTTTAGTGATAAATGCAACTGCTTTATTGAGAATTTTTTCTAATAGTAGGAGATTATGTTAGCTGTTTGTTAAAGCAATTAGTGGAGGAGATATATAAAAAAAAACGTAATAAGCAAAGAGATTTTGGGGGAAAAGGGTAGCGTAGCTGTGGTGTGCTGTTTGTATGGGCAAAAAGCTTCAATTAAATAAGTAGACTGTGTTGTTGAATAAAAACTGGAGATTTCCTTTGTGAAAGGACGCCAAGCTATACTCTGTTTCATCACTGGTTATGAATAAAACAAATAGTTTTTGCGCCAATGTGTTATGGTTGCTCTGCGTTATGAATGGAATGTGTTAATGACATGTAGACTTATCCGTTGATAGTCCTCTACATCAGTTCGAACTGTGGTTTCATGACCCCTAAAATATCGCATCAAATCCTGGAATTTGTTGAATGTTAGTGAGATATTAATTAATTGATTGAACTGTTGTGCAGCTAGGAGTGATCGGTGGCGATAGGATAGACCGAATACTCATTAGTTGCGGCCAACAATTCCAGCAATTGTGTAATGGAGAACAGAAACAAAACGCTGATTTACTTTGGGCCAGATCGAAAAGACACATAGTTAATTTCGATGGGCAGGAGATCCGATCGATCCTGCTTGTTTATGTCTGTAGTGATAATACGTTTTTGATTGCAGATTGAGGAAGCACGGAGGGTTCCCAGTTAATTGAACGCCGAATTCGGTACCACGTGTTCCAGGCCAGCGAAGTTAAAAACGTAGATCTACAGTGGAAAAGCACTTTCTAGGCATAGATGTATGGTAGAAGAGCGTTTTTAACGCAGATACAAAACAAGATTGGTATTGTTTATGTTGTGGCAAGTGTTAATAGATTGCGTTGGATGGATTCAAGCAATAAATGGTTGTTTTTATTTGCTAATTGCGATTACTGAAACGCAGGTGGGCCGCAAAGGTCTTTTCTTGGTTTGAAACCAGTGGCTGGTCCCTAATATATGATATAAAAACTAATTATATGGCTGCGCCCTGTATGAATTAAGAAAAGCATCCAGTTTCTATATTTAAGTTTGAATAGAGTTTCTATTTTGGTAGTTCAACATTTTAGAAGTCAATAAGATTGATTTGAATGTATACTGAAGTCTGTTGCTTGTAACCGTAGCGGATTGCGCCCAGCGTTTTCAGGTTCTTCATCAGAAAGGTAGGATCTAGGGTAACATCAAACCAAGCTTAACCTGGTAGCTAGCCCTATCAGGTCGAGAGAGGGCTCTCTCCTTGTCAATCTCAGCAAAATATGATCAATGAGGCTTGAGATGACTGATGTAAAGACTGATTTTAGGCTAGGTATGTATTTTAGAAGAGCTTGATTGAATTTGATGATGTTTGGTTGGCTCAAATGTGAAAGGCAAATTTGGGTCCGGGGAATGAGGCTCAGTTTTGCAGAGATCTCTATGGGGCGAGGTAGGCAAATGGTTTGATACTTCAAATTGAGTGAGATGGAGAGCTTTTAGACTAATGAGGAGTTGAAGAGGGCATGAAATTCTCAGGGATCCTCTTCAAATAGCTGAAAACATAAATAACTAAACAAAACCCTAGGTAGAGCACTGCAAATCAATGAATTCTACCTTTATCCTTGTTTCATTTAGTTAAGATGAACAGAGGGAGATAATGGCATACATAAAACACATGTAAACTTACAATTACAGAAGGAAACACAATACCAAATCAAGTTGCCACAAGAATCCCATAAAGTGTTGCAAACCCTGGTCTATTCCTTTGCCAAACTGCTGAAATGAGTGTACAATAAAGCTCCAAGCTTTCCCAAAAGTCCAACCTTTGCTAATGACTGAAAAATTACAAGATATAGGCAACCAACAACTAATCCTAGCCTCTAGGGGTCGAGCTCATAAGTTTAGGAGTTGTTCCAACAAAGTCTAAACTGAGAACTAAAAATTAGGCAGTGGAACAACTTGCCTCTAAAAACTAGGGAACCGATTCATTCAATTGCAAACTACCTTTTCATGGATGAATCTACCTCTATGAGTGAAAATTTAATGTAATTACATCAAAATCCATCAAGTCACATTAAATTACATCATGAGTTTGACTATTAGAAAGATAAAATTCAAATTGTGAGGAAACTAGGCGAAAAACAGAGTTTTTTGGCCAAAATGAGCGAATTTCCTCCTATGTGCCGCGTTGATTTCCCTATGCGTAGCGCCTTTTTGAAACTGGTTGTGAAGGCCTTCCTATGCACCAAATTTGCTCCAAGTGGGATTTCTGGAAAGGTATACCTGTCTACTTTCCAAAACAAGTGTAATTTCTGACTTTGACCTCCATTTGCCCCTCCAAAACAGAGTTCTCCCAACACTATTTCCTGTGTGTCCAAAAAGGGGCAGAAAGGTCATTTTTTATGTGTTTTTTTTGGAAGCTCAAAACCTGTCAAAATTTCGTAGCCATTTGTGGGAATTCATATTCTTCCATGAAAAATCCAAAAATGTTGAGTTTTCCTCAAAAATATGTCCCTAGCAAAAACACGCGCCAGGTGGCGCGACGCATCAAGCAGAAAAAACCTGTGTTTTAAGCCAAAATTTTCAAAATTGCAAAAAATGTCCCAAATTTCTTGAAACTTGGGTTGAGTGTCATTCATTAGTGTTGTGTTGGGCCAAGGAAGCCTCAGCTAAGATCTTGAGTCTATATTTCTCTTTTCGCTTCCTCGATGCGTTCTTCAACTTGGCCTTCAAAATCCCGATTCTAGCTCTGCACACCTTGTTTCTCGCCAAGTAGTGGTAGGCCATGTGCCTCAACATATTTTTCTCTCTGTTGGCCTTCTCTAGCATCTTTTCCAAGTGGATATTTTCCCTCTCAATCCAAGATTCACAACCAACATCAATTTCTTGTTCAAGTGGTGTCATATTAACTTTCCTCCTCTTGGCAGCTTGCCAGTTTTCTCATATGTTTTGTAGCTCCATAATGGTTTGTTGATCCTCTAGATGTTTGTTTCTTTGCTCCAGAT
Organism: Pinus taeda; assembly: GCA_000404065.3. Taxonomy (NCBI): domain Eukaryota; kingdom Viridiplantae; phylum Streptophyta; class Pinopsida; order Pinales; family Pinaceae; genus Pinus; species Pinus taeda. The sequence goes on from APFE030646082.1 coordinate 215,009, forward strand.
ATTTTATTATCCACTTGGCTCTTTCTAGGTTGAGAGACAAATCATGAATGTCCTCTTGTTGCTCCCAAATGATCTCTTTAAGCTTTGATCTTTGTGAGCCCAAATCAGTGTCAACATCCTGAATAAGAATGAAATCTGTCTCTTGTCCTCCTGAAGGCCCCTCATCATGTAATGGTTGCTTTCCCTTGTCTTGTACCTGCTCTTCTGATGGAGGAAACGAGACCCCTTCCACCCCAGGTGGAGATAGTACTCGTTTTGTTGCTGCAAACAACCTTCTAGTGCCCTTTTGGTAGGTGACAAACAATGGCACACTAGTGGTTTGTGTCTCATGAATCCTCTATTGATGTGAAGGCCCTCCTTTCTCATGAAAAATTGTTGGGTGTACTTGAGGACCTGTGAAGACCTCATGTGAAATGAAATCCTCCCAGGAGATGTTCTGTAAACCACGTTGATGCAAGACCACAATTTTGATTAGTGCAAAATGATATATATTGCTATACTATTGTTGTGGAGGCTTCCTGTGCACTAAGGTGGTCATATTCTCAATGTTCTAGCAAATAAAATAGGGGAGATTCATCATTCTCACCCGAGTGAAGTGCATCAACAATCTGATGTGATAGGCATACAGGCGAGAAAATCAACCCTCACAACTGAAATATTTAATTATGAGTTTCATCAAGGGGGCATATGTGTCCTTCAGATACCTGAAGGGAAAAACTCTACTGACATGTCTCTGATAACCAACCTTGATGTAAGCCTCATAATGATCTTTATCAATCAGCTGCCTTTTATTCCACTGCTCACCAACATTTGGAATGTCAGTTGCTTGATAAATAGTCTCAGGTGTCAAGGTGAATGTCACACCTGCCAAAGTGACTTGACCATTATGAAGATGGAGCACAAACAATCTGGCTAGCTCATGGTGGTACTTGACTCTCTCTACCATCTCACAGAACTGATAACAAGATTGGTGTTGAAAGCATGTGACAGCAAGAGGACAAGCCAACAGCTCGGCAAGTGAAGTACGATCCTCTCGTATATGTTTACCACCCTTGTGAGGTCTCCTTGGTGTATGCATTTCTCTAGAAGAATCATTGAGTGTCTCCTCATCTCTGTCATAGGAAGAATCTGACTCCATGTTTGCCAATGTTTGAGTTGTCTTAGATGAGTATGAAGAGATTTTATGGTGTCTTTAGGTTTTTGTGCCAAAGATAAGAATGTATGAGGGACTGTGGAGGGAATATGTATGAGGGGTTTTGGGAATATTGCTATCAGGTTTTTAGGGAATAGAAGGGTTTAGGGAATAGTATTTAGGCTTTTGAGACAGTAATTAGGATTTGGGAATTTTTAACTAGGGTTTGGGATAGGGGGATTTATGGATTTTGGATTAATAATTTAGGGGTATGGGGTTTAGGGAGTGGGTAGATGGGAATGTCAATAGAGGGAGAAAATGAATGGGGGAATAAAGGAGTGAGGGAGTGAGAAATGGCTAGGAGTGGAATTAGCAGCAAAAAAATACAATTTGTAAACCTTATGCAATTGTTTTTGACAAAAAATGCAAGGAGATAGGGTTTTGGGACAAGAAATGCACCATGATGAAAGTTCTCTCATGGAACAGTAGGGGTTTCGGGCACCCCTCCAAAATAACAGCCCTAAGAGATCTCCTCTTCAATGAAAGACCTGAGATACTGTTGGTCCAAGAGACCAAACAAAATCAACAAGAAATGAAAAAAATTATTGATATCCAAAAGCAATACTTAGGCGTCATCAGTAGCTCCAGAGGAGCTTCAGGAGGAATAGTTACCATTTGGAATAGTCAGAAATGGAATTGCGATTCAGCTACCATCAACCAAAACTGGATCAGGACCAAATTGGATAGCAAAAAGGAGGACAGAAGTCTAATCATATATAATTTCTATGTTCCCAACCAATACAGGGAAAAGGAGCTTTGCTGGAATGAGTTGAGGGAAAGCATTGAGAGCAAACTTACCACCAACATTATAATAGCTGGAGACTTCAATCTGATACTCCACGCTAATGAAAAAAGAGGCGGAAACTTTATTCATGACCCCTTTAGAAACCAACTGGAGGCAATAATGCAGGAGAATGAGATGGTGGATATAATACCCAAAAATCGAAGATATTCTTGGAGCAACCGAAGAATGGGAGCTGGCAACATCATGGAGCGCCTGGACAGATTTCTGGTAAACATATCATTCCTCTCCACCTTTGTTGTTGGGTACACTAGCATACTCAATTCCTCTGCCTCTGATCACTACCCCATCTCTCTTACGTTGGAACCTCATCATTCCTTAGGACCGATTCCCTTCAAGTTCAGCCCGTTATGGGCCCAAAATCCTTCAGTTAGAGCAATTGTTGAAACGGTCTAGAGACAGCACATAGAGGGGTTGCCCAGCTATATTTGGGAGACCAAAATCAAGAATGTCAGAAGAGCACTTAAGGAATGGGCCAAAGACAGCTACCAGGAGCCAGAGGAGACAAAAAAAGAAAATAAAGCAAGCTTTGGAAGAAGTGCAAACCCAGATAGAGGATCACGGGCTCTCCCACCAATTCAAAACTCAGGAATACGCTCTTCAGGGACAGCTTATGTATATCAACAGAGAGGAAGAGGTTAAATGGAGGACCAAATCCAGGCAATTATGGCTGAAGGGAGGGGATAAAAATACAGCTTATTTTCACAAACAAGCCACCACTCGGAGAATAAGGAACAACGTCAGCTCCATTATTGACAGCGAAGGCAACAAACACAGCAATCAAGAAGATATAAAAAAGGTTGCTTCCTCCCATTACAGGGATCTTCTCACCGAAAGCCAAAAAGAGGAAGATTATTCAGGTTTGCTCCAATACCTCCCCAATGGCATCACCAAGGATTTAAGTGATATGTTAAACCGTGAAATCGAAGAGGAAGAGATCCGAAGAACAATCTGGACTCTACAGCCAGATAAAGCTCCTGGGCCAAACGGACTCCCCATCTGCTTCTATAGGGAATACTGGCAGCTGATCAAGAAGGATTTAACAAAAATGCTAAGAGGGGTGCAAAGAAAAGGGAAAATGGGAGGCTTTACCAATTCCACCTTTCTCGCTCTCATCCCCAAAGAGAACAGGCCCACCTCTTTTTCCAGATTTCGGCCAATATCCTTATGCAATTCTTCTTACAAGATATTTACGAAAACTCTAACCACAAGACTCAGGCCTCTCCTCCCAACTCTGATATTTGAAAACCAAGGCGGATTTATTTCCAATAAACAGATTCATGACTCCATAATCTTGGTTCAAGAAGCCATTCATTCAAGCCTCTCAAGACAAGAAAAAGGATTCGTGCTCAAACTCGATCTAGCTAATGCCTTTGATTGGGTTAGACACTCCTTTTTATTTGGTGTTTTAAAAAAAATGGGCTTTAATTCCTCCTTTATCAACACCATAGCTGCCTGTATCTCTGGACCCTGGATATCCCCCCTGATCAATGGTCGCCCATGCGAAGCATTCCAGTCCTCTAGGGGACTTAGACAAGGCTTCCCTTTATCCCCTTACCTATTCATTCTTATGGCAGAATCGTTCAGCAAAGCCTTGGACCATAACAGAAGAGTTGGCCTCATAACTAGAATTAAATATGGGAATGGAGCCAAAAATATCAACCACTCTCAATTTGCAGATGACACTCTCTTGATTGGGGGAGCTTCGACCACTATAGCAAGGCGTTTCAAGACCCTTCTCGACCAATATATGGACTGCTCAGGAGGGGCTGTTAATTACCAATAAAGCTGTGTATATGGTTGGAATATAACCAACCAAGTGGCCCATAGCATTGCCAACATATTTGGAGTCACTTACAAAATGAAGTGGGAACACTTCTCATACTTAGGTATGCCTGTGAGTCTGGGGCCTTTAAAAGCGGAGACATGGAATGAGATTATTGATAAAGTTAAAAGGAAAATACAGCAATGGGGAACTCTCTGGCTCAATCCGGAAGGCAGACTCATCCTTCTCAAGTCAGGTATAACTTCCCTCCCTCTCTATCGATTCACTCTCTATCAGGCTCCTGCTACTTTCCATCATAAATTGGAAGTAGCTCTTCGACATTTTCTATGGAAAGGGGGAAAGAAATAAAAGAGCAGGTTCAACTTGGTAAATTGGAAAAATGTAATTCAATCTCGGGACAGAGGAGGACTAGGAATTAGAGCCCCAAGAATCCTCAACCTTGCCTTTGGGGTGAAAATGGTATGGAGGTTAACCACTGGACCCGCAGCCTGGTGGAAACAAGTTATGGAAACCAAATACCTCAATTCTCCCAGACAAAAGCTTCTTGATGCTAGCATACCCAACAGAGACTCCTCCAAAATTTGGCGTTTATGTAAAAAAGCAGTTCACATCCTCAAGCAAAATACTTCGAAAATCCCTGGGGGGGATAGCATCAAATTCGCCACAGATAGGATTATGGGGCTTCACCCTTTGAATACCATTGAAGAAGCAATTCCCATTATCCTACTCCTCAACAGCAAAGGCATTCATAGTCTTGGACAAATCTCTAACTGGGATCCATGCTCTCATGCCTGGACGGGCTGGGCCTTCCCGGAGATCCCGGTGATCCTAGAAGCCAGCCTCAATGCCTTCAAAGCACATCTCCACAACAGGGCACCTGTCAAAAAAGATGAAATCGATGGTCTCCATTGGGACCCCTCAGGATCTACATACACCATAAAGTCAGGCCACCATTACATCTGCAACAGCACCTTCCAGATGCCCCTGTGGAATCACTGGAAAATTACTTGGAAGTCAGAAGCTATACCAAAAATAAAAAAATTTATATGGCTCCTCTTAAAAGGAAAAATTCTTACTGCAGAAAACTTAAGTAAAAGAGGTATCAATGGCCCCTCGAGATGTCCTAACTGTTGTACTGCTGAAGAAACAATGTATCATCTATTTGTAGATTGTCCCTTTGCCAGAGAGTGCTGGAATCAACTGTCCTCCCTTGGCAACATAACTTGGCAGACTCAGCAAAGCATAGCTGAGACAATCTATGTCTGGAAGAAAAGCTGCCCTTGGAGAGAAAAGCGGAGCAGACTAGTGAAAAGAGTTTGGGATACCCTCCCACATACACTGCTATGGCGAATTTGGCTGTCCAAAAAAAAAAAAAAAGATCCAAATGTACGAATTACATGTAGTAAAGCGAAAATCTTGGCCCAGGAGGAAATCGCAATCAAAACTACAGGGAAAATCCAAGCAACATAATTCACAGTGGAGGAAAGAAACATCATCAGTTATATTATGGATTTTGGAAAGGCAAGGCCAAATCCAAGGGGATCCAATAAAATGCAGGCTGAATCAAACACATACCAGAACTTGGGAAATCAGACTTTCAGAACAGGATTTTAAGACTTGGGTACAGAGGAGCAATTGTAATTCGCTCTATTTTGATGGAGCCTCCAAATCAAATCCAGGTCAAGCTGGAGCAGGAGGGCTAATCGTGGATGAAAAAGGGGACACCATTTTCAGCTATGAATGGAGTTTAGGGAAAAGAACGAACAATAGTTTTGAGGCCCTGGCCTTATATCAAGGTCTCCTTCAATTGAAAAATTTGGGAATCAGGAAGGCTATGATATTTGGGGATTCCTCAATTATCATCCGCCTAATGATTCAAAATCAGAGCTCACCCAACACCAATCTTCAACAAGTCATGCACCGTAATAAACTCCTTCAACACTTCGAAGAAATCCAGTTCTATCACATTCTTCGTAATTTAAATAAAGAGGCAGACAGTAGAGAAAATAGCGCATGTGGAAGACCAATTGGCGTTCTTAGATGCAACGTCATTGACAGCCTCCAACCCATTCCATGATCGCAGCTCCTATAAGCAGTACCTCGCCAAACGCTGTTAAAAAAGCGTGCGAAGGTAAATCGTACTCAGCACCCAGGACGACTCTCTACAAGTTCAGCGCAGAAGCTCAGAATCCTCCTCCATCAAGTAACATCAGACCTTCAACTGTTGATGGAATAAGATTTGGGATCGGGTATTGTGATCCTCTTCAGCTTAACATTTCTCCCGTGAATCGTCCTCTCATCCTCGATTCACTCCCGCTCCATGTTATAATAATCCCTTTCCAGCCTCATCTAAGCATCCAGCAGTTTTCATTTTACACTGCAGACTCTTTGAGAAGAAATTATCTTGGTGCGCGCGTGGATCATTCCTTGGTCGATTTGAAGACTCGAAGCCGAGCGAGCCAGCCTTCTGCTCGGTCTATAGCTTCTCTGGTATTTCACTGCTTAAGTTTTTTTCATTTTTGGTCTAATGTACCCTGTCTTTGCTCTTACAGGCTAGCAACTTCAAGGTACAGTATTAATATTCAGCCACGTCTCAGCTACTCTGCCCCTTTTCACGCCCTCCCTTATCTCTTGTCTCAGCAGCGATCTCTCACTCCCTTTATAGCCTCTTTATCCGCTCAAAAGTTCTGCCAAATACCCGGCCCGGCCTACTCTTCTGCTGACTCCACAGATTGGACAGACCACTATATTAACTCCATTATCATATTTCCCGCCTATTCGCGCCCAATCGAATTTTTCCACAACCCGCCTTCTAACGCACGCAATCTCCCTTCATACCACCGCTCCTCATCAAACATGGCACGTAGCGAGGACTGTCTGCATTATGCAGACCTGCAGGTAGAGCTGGAAGAGATCAAGACGCAGCAATCCATCCTAGACGAGCAACACAGGCTCTTCGAAACGTGATTGGAGGAGCAGAACCGTCAACTTGAAGACCAGAACAGAAGGATCGAAGACCAAAATCGCCTGATGAACGACAAATACAAGGCTGAGATTCAACTCTTCATGCACAGAGTCTCTTCTTTACAAGAGCAGTTTCGTCAACTCTCCAATCGTTGTGCACATGCTGAAGAATCTATCTCCATCCTCCAGTTCATGATGGAGAAGAAAAATGTGGTGGCAACCAGCTCATCGAGTGTCAAGCCGGAAGGAATGGATAATCAGCCGGAAGAATCCACAGCCAGACAAATCCGACACATTATGATCGATTAAATGTTTTGTAAATGCCTCCTTTTGTTGTTTACTTTTATAAGAAGTTATAGCAGCACTGTAATAGTCCGTAGTAAAAATAGTAGGACAAGGATCAAGAAGATAGCCCTGTTTTGTAAATCTCTTGATCAAGATAGCCAATGGCAACCTATGTACTTAAGGAGACTGAACTCCCTTAACTTTTTCAGAACTTAATACAGCAACCGAACTTGTAAAAAAAAAAAATCACCAAAAGCACCAAGATAACTCATTCATTGGTCATGGGAGAAATGTTAACTTACTTGAACCAGTGAGGATTTAGCAAATTTGAAGTTTTGGATGAGGTTGTGGGTGAAAATCGAGCTTGTAACCCTGTGCGTTGCGCCGCAAACCCAGTGCGCCGCGCCCTCTCAATGTGCTGCGCCCATGTAAAATTAAAATGCAAAGTGCAGCCTAATGCGTCGCGCCCACAACCCAGTGCACCGCGCCCCTGAAATATGAAACTAGTTGCGATTTTTTGCCTCCTTTTCTTCAACTCGACTTTTCGATTACTCACTATTTCTCCTTTGGATACAAATGAACTCTTTAAACATGAAAAATGGTTTATATACATAGGATTTTAAGTTTTCACTTATAAAAACCCACTTTGTGATGCTTGCCTTTGACTTGCTTTTAAAACTCTGTTTTTGGGCAGTTTGCTTTATTTTTGCCTTTGATGAACTGAATTCTTTGACTTTTTGTTTGCTTTGCAGGTGATGGAGTTGCATAGGCTTGGAAAGGTGACCAGGGTTGCCACTGAAGTTGTTACATATGGAAAAAATAAAATTACATCAAATTTATACATAAAAACATAAAAAACTATGTTTTTCCTCAAAATAGGGTTTTGAGGAAAAATCAATCATTGAGCATGTGTTTATGAAAATTATTGTTGTTGGAACTTTATTTGACCTCCTCATGCACCTGTTGACTATTATTCAGCATTTTGAAGACCTTATTGACGAAACCCTAGACCTAATGAGACCTAAAACCCTAAAAATGACTTTTGAAGATTTAAAAACAAAAAATGACTGCAGATGATCTACATGAATTAAAATGGGCCAACATGTAAAGAACATGAGGGAAAATGTATAATAAGCCACTATCGTCAGATGCTCCATGACCCGAATGGAATGCAGCTGATCGAGTGAGACACCTAACATGTAATGCAACAAGAGAATTTGATCACTGACAGAGGGATGAAGATACTGACACTAACATTGGCTCCAATGGGGATGGTAGCTTCTTGGAGGTGCTAAGAACTACAGATCTCTGGGAAAGTAGGCAGTGCCTTCGTCCATTGGGCTATGGAATCAATAACTTCGACAAACCAAAACCAAACTCTTGACTCAATTTCAAGACTGAAACCTGGCTCAACACTGACTCAATTTCAAGACTGAAATCAACTGAAAGACCTAACTCAAACAATCCAAACCAAAACTGAAATCAAACCTCAATTTTATAGCCTTCGCCTCGGGCCCCAAACTGAATGAATGATGACAGTACACACTTGCAATGAAATAAAACAAACCAGTATGTACAATGATACATATGACAGCAGAAAACATTTCAAAAATAGTACCATTTAAGCAGCTGACCGTTGATCGGCCCACCTGGACAATCTTCTCCATTCATTTCTTTCAAAAGGAAAGCATTTTGGCCCCGATATGCAACAATTCTGAAAGGTCCTTTCCAAAGATTCTCAAACTTGCCATGCTTACCTTTATCTTCATTTCTCGCATCCCATTTCAACATTGTGTCTTCTATTTGAAACTTGTCCACATTTGCCTTTCGATCATATATCTTCTTGATTCTCTCTTGCAGTCTGAATGTGTTCTGAAAAATCTCCTCTCTAGTTTGTTGCAAATGAATCATTTGATTGATTCTCTATTGCAAATGATCATCTTCGCTGCCAGCTTCTTGCAGGAGTTTAACCATCGGGACTGCGAGAGAGGTTGGGAATACCGTGTCAACACCATACACAAGCTCGAAAGGGGACATGCTTATAGGTTTCTTTTGACTTACTCTGTCTGCCCAAAGTGCATTAACAAGCTTTTTGTGCCAACTCTTCTTGTTCGTTTCCAGCAGCTTTTTGATAATATTGACCAAGGATTTATTTGCAGATTCTGCCAATCCATTACCTTGTGGGTAATATGCAGTTGAGTGCCCCAAGGTAATTTGATATTTATTACAAAAGTCAATCATTCTTTTAGATTTAAAAGTTGTTGCATTATCAGTGATCAATTTATTTGGACAGCGAAAACGAGACAAAATATTTTTTTCAAGAAATGAAATGATTACTAAATTAGTGGCCTGCCTAGTGGGAATCACCTCAATCCATTTAGTAAAATAGTCTGTCGTTGTGAGGATCCACTTGTGCTACGTTGAAAAAGTAGGATGGATCTCGCCAATGAAGTCCAAACCCCACTGCTGAAATGGAGCACTTACTTCAATCGGCTTGAGCGGTAAAGGCTACAGTTTTCTCCTACCTTGAAAAATCTGACATTCGTGGCACCTTGTAACAGTTTTGTACACATCAGCAAAGAGAGTTGTCCAATAATATATTGCTCTCAAAATTTTATTGATTGTTGTCTTTCAGAAAAGATGACCTCCACAATCTCCCTTGTGAAAGTCTTCCATAACCTGTTTTGCCTCTTCTTTAACCAAATAATTAAGCAAGACACCACCGAGATCTTTCCAATAGAGTGCATTATTCATGATACAAAACTTGGCAGCCTTTAATTTCAAGGTCCTACTTTTGTTCTTAGCCATTCCAGGTGGTGGTGACAGATTTTGGAGCACATAAACAATGTCTGAATACCAAGGAGAGAAGAAAAATTTATGATACCTGAGCGGGCGAACTTTCTTCATCTTCCTCGAACATAGCAGCAATGAGATTAATGTCCAAGGCATGCAAATTTGACTCAGCCATTAGTTTGGCTAGCCCCTGTCCTTTGATGAGCTTTGTTGGTTTGATCTCCACATCATATTCCAGCAAAGCAGCAATCCATTTGATTGTCTCCCTTCTGGATCTGTTTGCACTAAGACATCTTTAACAGTAACGTTAGGGACATAAGAAAGGATGTGAGAATGCAAAATATAGACTCAAAAATCTTTCAATTCCTTTGCCAAAGCAAGAGCTTTCTTTTCAATAATATTATACTTTAAAGCTACATCCCTTATGGTTCTGCTGAAAAATGCAATTGGTTTCTCAAGCTAGTCTCTTTTCTGCATCAAGACCGCTGCCATAGTATGATCTGAGGCAAATGAAAACAAAATGAAATCTTGAGTATAATCCAGGCTGATCAAAACTGGAGCTGAAGAAAGGGCCAATTTCACCAAATTGAAAGACTTAATTTCTTCCTCGGTCCACTTCACTACACTATCTTTCTTTAGCATGTTTTTGATTTCCCTTAAATGTTCTATAAGATTGGGCACAAAGCAACGTAAGAAATTCATCTTACCATTGAATGATTGGATCTCCTTCTTACTTCATGGAAAATCGATCTTCTGAATGGCTTCCACTCGAGCTGGATCAATGTGGATGCCCTCCTTTGATATAATATGACCGAGAAACTTGCCTTCATCCATGACAAACAGACTCTTCTTTGGATTGAGAGATATACCATACTTTCTACACCGCTGAAATACAATCTTCAAATGATAAAGGTGCTCTTCATCTGAATTAGAGAAAATTGTCAAATCATCAAGATAAACAACTAAAAAGACATCTTTTTCATTAGCAAATGCAATATCCATTGACCGCTGAAAGGTCGCACCAACATTCTTCAATCCGAAAGGCATCTTGGCATAATGAAAAGTTCCCCACGGAGTGGTGAACGTTGTTTTATCCATGTCATCCTCATGGGCCAGAATTTGGTTATAACCCGAATACCCATCAAGTAGCGACATGCGGGATGTTCCAACTACTCTTTGAAGTATGTGATCCATCTTGGGCAATGGATAGTTATCTTTCAAAGATACTTTATTCAGATTTCTGAAATCAATACATAATCGAATCTCACCTGTTTTCTTGCACACGAGCACCAAATTAGAAATCCAATCTGAAAATCTTATGGGGACGATTATACCAGCTTTGTACAATCGATTCACTTCCTCCTCTATTGAGGGTAGCAGCTTTGGATCTATTCTTCTTAGCTTCTGACGAAAAGGCTTTTGATTTGGCTTGATTGGAACTATATGTTGAATTATGCTTGTATCGTATGCCTTCAAGTCTGAATATTCCCATGCAAATGCATCAGTAAATGAAGACAATAAACTGATATACTTTTCTTTTACCTGTGGAGGCAACGCCTTTGATAACTTCACCATTCTAGCATTTTCTGCTGATCTAATGTTCACATCCTCAACTCCTTTTTCGGTTGACAGCAAGCTCGATTTTCGAGCTACATCATCTTGATCAAACAACTCCTTTAAAGGTATTAGACCTTTAGGAATGTCATTGTCCTTCAGCTGCAAAACTTCCATCTAATTGACTTCCATATGCTCTTCACCATCATCATGCTCCCCATCGATAGAAGTGTCTTTGAATTTACCTTCATTTTGCAGAAATTCTGCGATCTCTTTATCATCTTGAAACACTTGCCAATACCTTTGATTATCAGGGACAGTCAGACGATGTTTCACATGAATTTCAAACTTATTGTTTGAATTCATCGGAATTTTAAAATTACTTGTTCCTGTTGCAAGTGAATTTGCAATAACATTCTGAACACAAGGAACACATGTCAAAGTGTAATCTGGAAACAATCTCAAGATATCTAATACCGCATTGTGGTAGGCCTGCATTCGAGTACGCTTAGCTTGGTATTCCCCTTTCACTTGCTTGATAACTAACTCGGAGTCGCCATATACTGAAATTCTTTTAGCATTTAACTTTTTAAGAATTTTCAAAGCAGCAATTAAAGCCTCATATTCAACCTCATTATTTGAATAGTCAAAAGCCAATTTATACGAAAAGACCCTTACATTACTTGGCACTTTGTTTGGGGAGAAAACAGGGCTGCATATCCAAATGCCAATTCCAGCACCTTCCCTTTCTACTGCGCCATCAAAATCCATGCTCCACAAACCAGCTTCGTCCTCTTCCAAATGCTGAAATTCAGTTTGCTCTTTTACTTTTCCTTGTTGTCCATCAATATTTTGCTTTTGTCGGAAGGCTGATTGCTCAACGGTACTATCAAGTCTTTGTCTTTCTTGCTTTAAGACCTCTCTGAAATTTTCAGTGATATCTGGAATGTCTTCTACTTCAACTACTTGGCTATTTACATCATTAAAACTATCATAATATAAAATAAATGATTCTAAATCAGTATGTACATAGTTGATTAGATGATTTACTGGTTTTTCCTTGCTAGTGATCATTTACTTCATCTTTTACTCACGGTATAATTTCCTCATTTGACCGAACACGGGAATAGTAGCATAGGAGAAATCAAGCTGCAATGTCCCTTTAAGTGTTGCTCCCCAAGATCTGGAAAGAAGCATGCCAAATCTAGGAGGAATATCTGCCACAACCACATCCATCAAAACATTTTTCACTAGAATCTAATCCAAATTGACCACCAAATATTTAATAAGACCGATGCATCTTAGTCTACCAGAATTGAAGGAGTAAAGGTCATGATACTTTCTAGTGATATCCAAACCCAGCTTCTCCATGATTGCCTTAGGCATGAGATTATGAGAGGCTCCGGAATCAAACATAGCGTTGTGTAATACATCGTCATGGACCCTAAGGCTTATGTAAAAAGGAGCTACATCACTATCTTGAGACTGACCTTCCAATGTTGGACCAAAGATCAACTCAGGTTGATCATCCTCCACGTTTACCATATCAGCTAATGGATCTAAATTGAAAATCTTAGACACCTGACCTTTATAGTTGTTGTTCTTCATCAACTCAGTCAAAGGAATAGATACTTTTAACTTAGCAATTTCATTTTCTAAGTTAAAAACTGAAGTTTTCTCTACCTCTTTAGCCGAAACATCCTTCTTTTCAGTTTTCTCCTTTGATATACTTGGCTGATCTGACCTTTCATTTGCTGATGGTGTTTTGTTGGTGGTAGGATCAACTGTCTCTTTTCCCTTTTTCTGCACAATGGGAGGATCATTCTTTGGCAGTGTCGTCTCCTTCCTTTTCTGAATTGGATTTATGGGTACATATCTACTCTTGAGTGAATATTGTCGCTGCTGGGTTGTCAAAGCATTCATGTGCCCTCTCTGATATTCATCAGACTCTTCTTCAAGAATTATTTCATTTGCCAAGATGAAATTTTCATCCCTTTGTATAGTTGGGCTCTCTGAATACTCCTCATCTTCAGTGATAAAAATTGTCATATCATCGGGTTTAAAGAAATGATTCTCCTCTCCAATTATGTTCTCCTCATCATTTGATTCTGGACCATGTACAAAATTCTGATGTAAGGGTGTCTTCACCTGTTGTTGTGCTACTTGGTCTTGTGCTCATTGCTCTCGTTGCTTCATTTTGAATTATGGTTGTTGTTGACTACAGAAGTTTGGATTTCTAACTTATGCTTCAAGCTTATCAATTGTTAATCTGTCAAATATCTTCTCAATCTTACAGAGCACTTGATCTGAAGTGGAAACCTCTTCCTTTATCATTACCTTCTTTTCAGCCTTTGTTCTAGCTCTCTTGGCAAGCAGATTTGCTTCAACGCTGACTACAATTTTCTACGTATTCCAAAGTGGCCGGATCTCTTTCTCTTAATTGATAGGCCATATCAGGATTGAAACCATCAGGAAACTTAATCAAAGCCAGCCCCATAGGTGGCTTTATATCAGCAGTAATTGCATTATAAACAGAATTGAATCTAATACAATAATCTTTAACAGTCTCACCAACATTCCTCTTAATGTTCTCATATTTGGAAAGGATCTGAAGAGGGTTTTTCTTCAATTCCCAGCGATCCAAGAATTGTCTCTGAAGATTAGCCAATGTAGTGATACTTGCAGTTGGCAAAGCTCTGAACCATTTCCTCACTTCACCTCCAAAAGTTTGTACAAACAGCCTCATAGTCACATTTTCAGCATCAATCTCATGAAGGTCAAAGAAACCTGCCATCCTATCCATATGTTGCTGAGCTATGATGCTTTGGGGTGTGACATCAAACAATGGAATTTTGCTTTGATAATCGGCAGGCATGGCATCCAAATTTTGAGGTAACACAAGGGGTGCGTATCGGGCAGCCATTTCTCTAAGAGGATTTACGACTGGTCTTGGGGATGTCGGAGGAGTCGGAGCAGCTGATGTATGAGGTGTATGAGGTGTGGATGGAGGTGACGAAACTTTTTGATGTTTGAGGGGTAGAAGGAGTGGATGGAGGTGACAACACTGCGGATTTCTGATCAGAGATAGAAGGTTGCACGGGAATGGTTGGAATGAAAGGAGTTTCAGTAGGAATTTCTGAACTAGATGCAATAGCGAATGACCCAAGAGTTGCTGATGCAGACTCTAAGAACTCAGGAATGTTTGTAGCCACAATGGAAGTTTGAAGTTTCAAGATATAATCATTAATTGATTTATTGTCCTTTTCAGTTTCAAGGTCTTTGACAAACTCTGGATTTAGGACAGTAGAACCAATAGCACTTTCAGATTTAGTCTCAAACAACGACAGATCAAAATGTTTTTCAAACTCAAGATCTTCAAGATATTCAAAAACAATTGGGCACGAATGAGATCTAAACAGAGGAATCACAGGACTTTCTCGGCGAAGGATTCTCGGAACAAGATTGGGATTTTCATACACAGGGGGTGGATCAGGATCAGGATTTGCTCTGGTGTATCTTCTGGAAGCCAGTGTGTTATTACATCCAAGAAATCAAATGGACATTATCAACTTGTTCAGCCTATCAAATTCTAAACTCATCATCCAAAAGTCTAGAATTATCTGATGTACTAGAGCAATTTGCAAGTCAGTTGTTTCATTTATAAGACTAGGCCGGAGATTAACTGAAGCATCTTTTATCTACTTATGCACTTGGAAAGCAATGTGCAGTTCGAAGGCTACCTGGCATAACTTCAGGCTTTGTCTATAGTTTATAAAATGAAAAACACTAACAAACAAACAATCTCATTCCCCAGTATGGTCGCCACTATGTTAGTTCCTAAATCTACCTCAGGCTGAGAAAGGTAGGATCTAGGGTAACATCAAAACAAGCTTAACCTGGTAGCTAGCCTTACCAGGTTGGGAGAGGGCTCTCTCCTTGTCAATCTCAGCAAAATATGATCAATGAGGCTTGAGATGACTAATGTAAAGACTTATTTTAGGCTAGGTATGTGTTTCAGAATAGTTTGATTGAATTTGAAGATATTTTGTTGGCTCAAATGTGAAAGGTGGATTTGGGTCTGGGGAATGAGGCTCAGTTTTGCAAAGATCTCTATGGGGCGAGGTAGGCAAATGGTTTGGTACTTCAAATTGAGTGAGATTGAGAGCTTTTAGACTAATGAGGAGTTGAAGAGGTCATGAAAGTCTCAGGGATATTCTTCAAACAGCTGAAAACATAAATAACTAAACAAAACCCTAGGTAGAGCACTGCAAATCAATGAATTCTACCTTTATCCTTGTTTCATTAAGTTAAGATAAACAGAGAGAGATAATGGCATACATAAAACACATTTAAACTTACAATTACAAAAGGAAACACAATACCAAATCGTGTTGCCACAAGAATCCCATAAAGTGTTGCAAACCTTGGTCTATTACTTTGCTAAATTGTTGAAATGAGTGTACAATAAAGCTCCAAGCTTTCCCAAAAGTCCAACCTTTGCTAATGATTGAAAAATTACAAGATATAGCAACCAACAACTAATATTAGCCTCTAGGGGTCGAACTCATAATTTTAGGAGTTTTTCCAACAAAGTCTAAACTGAGAACTAAAAAGTAGGCAGTGGAACTGCTTGCCTCTAAACACTAGGGAACTGATTCATAAAGTTGCAAACTACCTTTTCATGGATGAATCTACCTCTACGAGTGAAAATTTAACATAATTACATCAAAATCCATCAAGTCACATTAAATTACATCATGAGTTTGACTATTAGAAAGAGAAAAGTCAAACTGTGAGGAAACTAGGCGAAAAACAATTTTTTGGCTAAAATGAGCAAATTTCCTCCTATGGGTCGCACTAATTTCCCTACGTGTAGCGCCTTTTTGTAGCTGGTTTTGGAGGCCTGCCCGTGCACCAAATTTACTCCAAGTGGGCTTGTTGGAAATTTCTGCTTATCTACTTTCCAGAACAAGTAGAATTTCTGAATTTGGCCTCCATTTTCCCCTCCAAAACTGAGTTCTCCCAACATTGTTTCCTGTGTTTCCAAAAAGGGGCAGAAAGGTCATTTTTTATGTGTTTCTAACCTTTTTGGAAGCTCAAAACCTGTCAAAATTTCTTGGCCATTTGTGGGCTTTCATATTTTTCAATGACAAATCCAAAAATATTGAGTTTTCCTCAAAAGGAGGTCCCTAGCAAAAACGCGCGCTAGGTGTCGTGGCGCGTCAAACAGAAAAACCTGTTTTTAGGCCAAAATTTTCAAAATTGCAAAAAAAGTCCCAAATTTCTTGAAACTTGGCTTGAGTGTCCTTCATTAAGTGTTGTGTTGGGCCAAGGAAGCCTCAGCCAAGGTCTGGAGTCTATCTTGCTCTTTTCACTTCCTTGATGCTTTCTTCAACTTGGCCTTCAAAATCCTGATTCTAGCTTTGCACACCTTGTTGCTCGCCAAGTAGTGGTAGGCCATGTGCCTCAACATATTTTTCTCTCAGTTGGCCTTCTCTAGCATCTTTTCCAAGTGGATATTTGCCCTCTTAATCCAAGATTCACGATCAGCATCAATTTCTTGTTCAAGCGGTGTCAGCTTTCCTCCTCTTGGCAACTTGCCGGTTTTCTCGTATGTTTTGTAGCTCCATAATGGTTTGCCAATCCTCTAGTTGTTTGTTTCTTTGCTCCAGATATTTTATTATCCACTTGGATATTTCTAGGTTGAGAGACAAATCATGAATGTCCTCTTGCTACTCCTGAATGATCTCTTTAAGCTTTGAGCTTTGTGAGCCCAAATCGGTGGCATCATCCTGAATATGAATGAAATATGTCTCTTGTCCTCCTGAAGGCCCCTCATCATATAATGGTCGCTTATCCTTGTCCTGTTCTTGCTCTGCTAATGGAGGAAACGAGAGCCCTTCCACCCCAAGTGGAGATAGTACTCGTTTTGCTGCTGCAAACAACCTTCTAGTGCCCTTTTGGCAGGTGACAAACACTGGCACACTAGTGGTTTGTGTCTCATGAATTCCCTACTAATGTGAAGGTCCTCCTGTCTCATGAAAAACTGTTGGGGGTACTTGAGGACCTGTGAAGACCTCATGTGAAATGAAATCCTCCCATGAGATGTTCTGTAAACCAAGCTGATGCAAGACCACAATTTTGATTAGTGCAAAATGATATATGTTGTTATACTGCTGCTGAGGAGGCTTCTTGTGCACTAAGGTGGTCATCTTCTCAATGTTCCGGCAAATAAAATAGGAGAGACTCATCATTCTCATTCTAGTGAAGTGCATCAACAATCTGATGTGATAGGCATACAGGCGAGAAAATCGGCCTTCACAGCTGAAATATTTATTATGAGTTTCATCAAGGGGGCATATGTGTCCTTCAGATACCTGAAGGGAAAAAATCTACTGACATGTCTCTGATAACCAACCTTGATGTAAGGCTCATAATGCTCTCTATCAATCAGTTGCCTTTTATTCCACTACTCATCGACATTTGGAATGCCAGTTTCTTGAGAAATAGTCTCAGGTGTCAAGGTGAATGTCACACCTTCCAAAGTGACTTGACCATTATGAAGATGGAGCACAAACAATCTGGCCAGCTCATGGTAGTACTTGACTCTCTCTGCCATCTCACAGAACGGATAACAAGATTGGTGTTGAAAGCATGTGACAGCAAGAGGACATGCCAACAACTCGGCAAGTGAAGTAGGCTCCTCTCGTATATGTTTACCACCCTTGTGAGGTCTCCTTGGTGCATGCATTTCTCTAGAAGAATCATTGAGTGTCTCCTCATCTCTGTCATAGGAAGAATTTGACTCCATGTTTGCCAATGTTTGATTTGTCTTAGATGAGTATGAAGAGATTTTATGGTGTCTTTAGGTTTTTGCTGCCAAAGATAAGAATGTATGAGGGACTATGGAGGGAATATGTATGAGGGGTTTTGGGAATATTACTGTCAGGTTTTTAGGGAATAGAAGGGTTTAGGGAATAGTATTTAGGATTTTGAGATAGTAATTAGGGTTTGGGAATTTTTAACTAGGATTTGGGATAGTGGAATTTAGGGATTTGGAATTAATAATTTAGGGATATGGGGTTTAGGGAGTGGGTAGATGGGAATGTAAAGAGAGAGAGAAAATGAATGGGGGAATAAAGGAGTGAGGGAGTGAGAAATGGCTAGGAGTGGAATTAGTAGCAAAAAATACAATTTGTAAACCCTATGCAGTTGTTTTTGACAAGAAATGCAAGGAGGTAGGGTTTTGATTTTTTCCCCTTAAATCACCAGAAGCACCAAGATAACTCATTCATTGGTCATGGGAGAAATCTTAACTTACTTGAACCAGTGATGATTTAGCAAATTTGAAGTTTTGGATGAGGCTGTGGGTGAAAATCGAGCTTGTAACCCTGTGCGCCGCGCCACAAACCCAGTGCACCGCGCCCTCTCAATGTGTCACGCCCGTGTAAAATTAACACTGCAAAGTGTGGCCCAATGCGTCGCACTCCTTCAGTGCGCCGCGCACGTAACCCAGTGCATCACGCCCCTGAAGTATCAAACTAGCTACGATTTTTTGCCTCCTTTTCTTCAACTTGACTTTTCAATTACTCAGTCTTTCTCCTTTGGATACAAATGAACTCTTTAAACATGAAAAATGGTTTATATACATAGGATTTTAATTTTTCACTTATAAAAACCCACTTTGTAACGTTTGCCTTTGACTTGTTTTAAAACTCTGTTTTTGGGCAATTTGCTTTATTTTTTCCTTTGATGAATTGAATGCTTTGACTTTTTGTTTTCCTTGCAAGTGATGGAGTTGCAGAGGCTTGCAAGGTGACCAGGGTTGCCACTAAAGTTGTTACATATGGAAAAATAAAATTACATCAAATTTATACATAAAAACATAAAAAAAAAAACTCTGTATTTCCTCAAAACAAGGTTTTGAGGAAAAATCAATCACTGAGCATGTGATTATGAAAATTATTATTGCTGGAACTTTATTTGACCTCCTCATCCGCCTTCTGGCCGTTATTGATTATTTTGAAGACCTGATTGACGAAACCCTAGACCTAATGAGACCTAAAACCTTAAAAATGACTTTTACATATTTAAAAACAAAAAATCACTGCAGATGATCTAGATGAATGAAAATGGGCCAGCAGGTAAAGAACATGAGGGAAAATGTATAATAAGCCACTACTGTCAGATGATCCATGACCCTAATCGAATGTAGTTTATCGAGTGAGACACCTAACATGCAATGCAACAAGAGAATTTGATCATTGACAGAGGGATGAAGATACCGACACTAACAAGATTTATTTTGATTATTGGAGCCCATACTTTAACCCTAACTGTGATGTTCCTTCTGCGGTTCCCATCTCGGTGATACTTCCCTTCCTTTCTCTCCACTGCTGGAATGACACCACCTCCAGGAATATAGGCAACGCCCTTGGGAAATATATCGATCAAGAAGAGCCCCATGAGGGTTTATTTTTGTGTGCCCATAACTGTGTGGAGGTTGATCTAGACAAGGGTCTTCCTGCGGCTATCAATCCCAATTTGGACAACTAGTCTCACGTACAAGAGTTTGATTACGATGAAGTCCCCTTCAAGTGCAAATTGTCCCATGAATATGGCCATTTTTCTACAAATTGCTCAAAAAATCTAGAGGGGCAAGCCAAATATGGAGAATCTAGTGAACAATGGCAACAAGAAAAGAGAAGAAGAAGACCTAATTGACAACAAAATGCATCTAACAAAAAAACAAAGCACCAAGGAGCTAAAGGAAAAGGACCTTCTTTCCCTAGAAGACTAACCAATGGTAGTGGAGAAGGGACTACTAATTCTACTAGTGAATATGGGAAGACAATTGAAATGAAGCATTAATTTTCATATAAGAAGAGGGGGAGATTCTGCAGCCCCATCTTGACCCCCTCAGATTTTCCTCCTTATCAAGCGACATAACCTGATCCAATTGAAGAGGTTAGACTTGGCGCTAACCAAGACATGCATCAAGCCAATCTCTCTAAAGAAAATGAAGATTTTCTTTCGCCAAGTGCAACTCAAGTAGGTTCCACATATACAATTTTTGTAGATGAAAAAAAATAGAAATAAAAAATCCCATCGCCATTACCATAAATAAGGAAGCAAATCCAATAGGGAAGTCAAATATGAGAACACTATAAAAGAGAAAGAACTTGGTCTCCAACATAAAATAGACCCAAAAACAACTAAAGTTACCAACAAAGGCACTAGTGTCGCCCCATCTAAAGGGGCACCCCATACCAAAAGTAAGTGATGATAGCTATCTCTTGTAATTGTAAGAGACTTGGGTTTGAGAACATTATGGTAGAAGTAAAATCCTTAATCAAGAAGGGAAGGCCCACCGTGGCTCTACTCTAGGAGACTAAAATGGAGGATCATGAAATCCTCTTAAGACATCACAAGTTGTGGAAAGGAAGTGAGATCGTATATATCAGTTCCAAGGGAGATTCAGGTGGCCTCTGTATCTTGTGATATCCTCGGCAATTTAAAATGTTGAACTCCTATTTACCCAATTGGTTGGCTATTTCTTTCTGGCGCCTCCCTACTAAATTAGGGATGCTCTTCCATTATTGTTTGCATGCTTGTGCACTTTTAAGAGAAACAAGACTATTGGCCCTATCTTCTAGGCCTCAAGGAGACTAAGTATGGCTCTATCAATGTCTTTGGGGGTGACTTCCATACAAATTTGCAAAAATAGGAAAATAATGGGGGCTCCCAAATCAAATATCCCTTTCAAGAGCACATGGAAGATCTCATCCAATAACTCATATTAATGCATATCGAGCCTATAGCTCATCGATGTACCTGGAAGAATAAGCAGTCTAGACCAAGCCATATAAACACTCGTTTCGACAGGTTCTTGATCTCATATTCTTTCCTTGCCCAACACTTAATTACCTACTCTATTATTCTTCCTTAGAGTGGTTTTGACCATTGACCTATCAAGATAGATATAACATCAACCATCAATTATGGGCCAATCCCCTTCAGCTTTAGACCCTTATGGGTCTTGAATCAGAGCTTTCAAGAGATTGTCTCCTTATCATGGAGGGATTTGGTTAATTGTTGTCTAATCCAAATATGGGAGCATAGAATCAAGTGGTTAAAGGAATTAATCAAATCTTGGGTCATTGCCTCATAGTCAGTCAAACATGAAGTGATCCAGGAGTATGAACAAAAGATCAGGTTAATTTAGTCCTCCATGGAAACAAAATAAGTCATAAACGAGCTTCTTCATTAGGAAAGGGAATGTTTTACTAAATACAATCACCTACTGAAGGAGGAATAATAATTATGGAGGCTTAACTCACGTAATGTATGGCTCCAAGATGGGGATAGAGACAAAAAAATTTCCACAAGCAAGTTATGAACCGTGAATGGAAAACAACATCCAATAAATCTTTGTGCAAGCCCATAAAATAGATGACTTCCTACAAATTAAGGAGGAGACCACCATACACTTCTGTAACCTATACAAACAGATCAATCCCCCCTTAGATGAGGTTGAATCTTATATGTTGATTCAGGCTCTAGGATTAATCACTTATGACATCAATGGCTAGTAACAATACCAACGGAGGAGGAAATCAAACATGTGGTGTTCTCTTTCAACCTAGATAAAGCCCCAGGGCATGATGGGTTTTCAATGCACTTTTATCAACATTTTAGGGATATTATAAAGGGAAATCTCTATATAGTGGTTGGTTATTCCCTAAAACAAAACTCTATATGGGGAGAAATCAAATCCTCCATGGGGAGATATATGGCTCAATATGGTCGGTTGCATCGTCCTCATAAAGGCAGTTTTTTCAACACTCCCTTTGTATCAATTCTCTGCCCTTCTAGCCCCCCAATTTATCCTTCAAAGTCTATCAAAAGCAACCCTTAAATTTCTCTAGGAAGGGGCGAAATTTACAGCCAAAAATTTCACCTTGTCAATTAGGCTAATGGTCACGCTCCTAAATTACATGGGGGATTGGGAATTTGGGGCCCCATTCTCATGAATCATGCTATAGGAGATATGCTAGCTTGGAGATTCAAATCTCAGCTAGATATCTGGTGGTCTTAGGTTTTGCAAGCTAAATACCTTCAAGGGGAGCTTGATGGGAGTATGGACCATACCCAACCCTCTTAGCATGGTTTGATAGTTTGGAGGCTCCTCTCGACAACAACCCCTTAAACAAACATAAGTCTTTACTAGACTTTAGGGAATGGTTCCAAAATTGATATTTGGTCGAGTCCAATTATGAAACGCCCACCATTACAAGGACAAACAACTCTAATTCCCTTAAAAAAATATTTCTCACTCAAAGGAAATCCACGCTAGCACATATCTCTTTATGGGATGTAGGGGGGCACTAGATAGGATAGAATTTTGAAAGAATCCCAAATAATTTATCACATCATGTGGAGACTTTTAAAAAAGACCTCGTGGGTTGTGCTCCTTGGAATCATCATGCGTAAGACCAAATCAGGTGGAATTCCTCAATCTACACTGTCAAAGAAGGCTATGAAGAACTATTACTCTCCACTCAAGTGCCCTCGAAGTCCTCCCTCTGGAAAAAGCTCTGGATTAATAATGAAAATCCAAAGGTAAACATCTTTTGTTGGCTCTTATCCCATTAAAATTTTTGACAGTGGAAACTATTATAAAAGGAGGTATCCAAGGGCCATATCAATACCCTCTATGCAAATAGCAAGAAGAGATGGTTCCTCATCTCTTCCTTTGATGTCCTTACACTAAACAGGTTTGGGCAATAATTGTTGACCACATATTCTCCAAAACTTGTTTGTCCCATTATCTTCTTGTTTTCTTCCTCTCTTGACATAAATTTTATATTGGATCATTCTCAGGGAAACATGTTCTCAAATGGTACTAGAACTCCCTTCCCAAATTCCTTTATTAGAAGATATGGTTATCTAGGAATAATGTTATCTTTACAAATGTCAACCATATTGCTAATTTTATTACCTTGAAAGCTCTTATTTTATGTGCTGAATACAAAAGGTTAAAATAGGTTTCTCTAAATCTCATGCTCGATCCCTCTCAACATAATTGGTTGGACATCTTGGTAGATCCTTAGAATAGTCACTTTTCTCCCATCATCAAACCTCGCTCAACTGAGAGATATTGGAAAATTCACCTTTCTGATCGAGATCAGGAGTGGAAAAGGGAGAAAAGATGTTGGGACACTCATTTTGATGGGGCTTCAAAGACGAATCCAGGGGTGGAAATAGGGGGAGAGGTTTTATTCATGTTGGCATTATGTCACAGGTTTGGCACTATGGTACAGGTGTTGTCCTTGATGGCAACTCACTCAAATGGCAGATCAACAATTCAAGCTATCAGAATGAAAGAAAATGAGGTATACGCAGGTTCCTCTTAGAAAAGTTGTGTATATACGCGAGATCACCGATCAAAAGGCGCGTATATGTATACACGCACTTTCATGCAGAGAAAAGTGCGTACATGTGGGAAAGCTTATGGTTGGTCCATGATATTTAGTCCGACATATTTGAACCTATGGTTTTGGCCCTTGGTATTGCATACAAAGTTTTGAACCCTGGTATTGGGTCCCTAGTATTGGTTTTCAATGGTTTTGGACCATGGTTAAGAAAGGCTTAAGACTATAAAAAGGGAAGGAGATCATTTGGCAAAGGCATCGATTCAAGTATTGAATATCTGGAGAAGAGCAAGATCGCGAAAACTTGTGTTTGGTTTATGGTGCATTGCTAAATCTGATCCAAGAAGAAACCTGAGTGCTAAAAGATGGATAAGTTCTTAAGACTTGAATAGTAGTATCTTTGTGTGTTTTGATCTATTAATCTAAGTATAACTGAAGTCTGATTAAGTGAAAAGGGTGAATTGTCTTTTATAGATCTATACGCAGGTTCGGCTCAGCAAAGGCGCGTATGCACGCAGGTTCATCAAGAGAGGAAAGCGTATACGCTGGTTGACTTTGATTCGGCTGCGTATGTACGCAGGTTTATATGTAGTGAAGTAGCGTACGTCTCTTGAATTATGTTTTAGCTGCTTTTGTGTATTACTACAGTGTTTTGGGTTGAGCATTGGTGTCTGGTTACTGGTATTGTTTTCTGGTTACAGCATTTTGAGAAGTTATTGGTTGATTCAGTAGTTGTTTGTGGAAAGGAGATTGGTTGATGCACATATACTTGATGTTTGTTTGATGTTCATGGATCCAGTCTGAAAATTTATGAAACGTGGTCCCTGGAAGAAAAGAGAAGGTTGTAGCCTTCTGTTGGTCAGCACCTACATACTAGTATCTCAGCTAGTACAAGAGTTAAGGGGGTTGTAGCTCCCTTCCAGGAGAAGCTGGAGAACGAGAGAGAGGGTTGTAGCTCTCTGCAGGTTGCAGCCTACGTACTAGTAAAGGACTGCACCAGTACATAATCATTGTAAAAAGAAGTTTCTAATTGAAAAAGATAGAGACAAATTGCAGCAGGTGGTTTTCACCCACATTGGGTTTCGACCTTATATCTTGTGTTCTTGTGTATGACTATCTGCATTAATTTTCCTGTTCCTGGCTATTGTTTCTATGGTCCTGACACACAGATTTAAAATCAACATCTGAAGAATAATTAAATTACAAGTCTGTAAATTATACGTTGTTTTCCTTCACTAAAGTTGTGTATATACACTGGTTTCTCTAACTAAAGTAGTGTATACAAATCTGTGAAAGAATTGAAAAGAATTGTCTTGATAATACTGATTCACCCCCCCCCCTCTCAGTATTATTTCCAACAATTCAATCCCAATGGAACACATGTAACTAGATACTCTTGGGTACTAGGTCTAATGACTAATAATAAGGCATATTTGTATGGTCTACTAGAAGAATTGATTTTGGCTAAGTATATGAATCTTCCAAATATCATGATCCTAAGCGGCTCTCTCATTGCAATGCAAACCTCTTTTAGAGTGAAAGGAAATTTTCTCCCTCTCTACGCTTGGTAGATCTGGAGTTAAGATGGATCTCGGATGGTTTTTATGTAATTTGACCGAGTCAAAATGTTTAACAAGACATGACAGAACATTGCATCATTTCTTCCCTATTGGGCTTGAGAGCACCTCTCGGTGAGATTAAAATAAATAAATGTTGAAAATGTGTTTCATATATTAGGTTGACCATTCATTTAACATAAATACATAATTTTGAATGAGTTTTCATTTAGATATACACTAAACGTTTATCTTAATAATTTGTTATTTGTTATTTATATTAAATCATTAATTTTAAGATTAAAAGTGAAAAATAAATAAATAAAATAACAAAATAAATAAATAACAAAATACTAAATAAAATAAATAAAATAAATAATAAATAAAATTGGGTTAAAGTATTTGTGATATATGGGACTAACCTATGATTTAAGAAAGTATGAATTAATTGCACAAGGAATGACACTCATTCTAGACCACACCAACCCTTAACAATGTGATTTTATTTTTGTATTTATATCATAAATTTAGAATTTGATTAACTTACTAAATAAAATCGTAAAAATCCAATAACCTCATGAAATTTCACTCGAATCTAACTTAATAAATCAAACGAGATTATTGCTACACTTCGTTATTTAATCTACAGAAGATCCGTCATAATAGAAGATTTTCTATTCGACATGTCGAATGAGTTCAACTACCTTAGATGAGTTCAAATAGTACAAGGAATTAACAAAGCCTGAAGTATTTATATTAACTTCACGATGCGATTATAGGCCCCAAAAATCCTTTAGATGTTGCTTTGATTGCAAAGTAATAAACACATTTCCTTTCGAAAAATCAAATATTAGGCTATCAAAACTAGCAAAAAGAGTTAGAGACACAACCAAGATAAACAAATCAAAAGATTAAATAGAGAACCATAACATGATCTAGTTTCTCTTTGATTATTATTATTTATATCAAAATATATATAGTTGTCTAAATCTTTTAACACCTACTGCCATTGTTAAAGAACCAGGTGGCCATCCAAGTCGTTCAAAAATATGCTGCTCTTTGCGAAAGTCGACAGAATATGTGCTCAGATCATCGTAATAATATAAACGATGATGGTGGTGGAAGAGACAAAGATGTTGAAAGAATGTGCATACATTTTAGTTTAATGTATTATATAAAAACATGGAAAAGTTATGAGTCACTGGGTGTTGTAATGCAAATGAAAGTTGAAAATGGTAAAGATATCTTCGTGATTTAGACGATATATGGAGATAAAACATAATTTAATTATAGATGTGCTTCAGAACATTTTATTATTTAATATAAACAATTATTTTGCAATATGGTATGTGAATTGATTATACAGAATATTGTCTATGATATTTTGTCTTACTTACCGCTGCAACTGTAATAGCTCCCATATAGCCTTCTTATCCATGTTGAGGAAATCAAGAAACAAATTTGTTAGAAATATGTTTACTACGGTTGCAAGCTTTTGGGTATTTGTCTGTGTATTTGCAGAAGGAGGTGGAATTAAGTTTATAGTGCACTAGAAAACGTAGTTGGACAATGTTGTATTCCTAGATGTTTAACTGACCTACAACAAATTCAATTTAGAAAAATAAAAAATAATATATATATATATATATATATATATTCCTATAATCTTTTGTTACAATAGGTGGATTGGTAGATTGTTGATTCCTTTAGCATTTTGTGGGCTCATAACTTAACCTATGGGTTACTTCTCACCATAATTTAAACAAACATTTGCATTTAAAAAAAAAGGAATAAGATGTAAACAAATATACTTATCAGTGATTGCCTCTCATTATTTATGTAAGAGCAAAATTATAAATGTGTAGACATTTCAACTTATTAGTTCCTGCCAAATCAAGACTATAGGATTTGATTTGCCTTTTAACCACTAATAATTTAGCATTGACAGATACAAGTTATAATGCTTTATGCATTTATTCTAGAGCATAATCTCCAATTTCTAACTTAAATGTCTTACAATACTTGTTTCAAATAAATTGTTAATTTACATTCAATACGTTGACATATAATAAAAAATGTGATCATAATCAAAATCTTTTCAAAACTATGCCACTAAATCAAATACATATAAAAATAATGTTATATTGATTCTAATAATTAACTAACCCATACCATCTTTAGTCATATTGCAAATTATTTATATTTTACATCTATAAAAATATATTTTATAAAAAATATATTAGGTAAGGAGAGTATAATATTAAACTTAAAAATTAATTTTAAAAAATATTATTAAAGAGAAATAAGATTTGATAGGATACAATTATATTATATAATTTTATGGTAAACATATTATTTGCAAAACTATATTATGTAGTGAATGTTAGGGCTATTTGAAAATTTGACACTTTTTATTAAAAATTTAAATTTTATTATTTAAAATATAGTTTTCATGTTTATTTGTGTTTTGTAATTAAAAATGGGTTGTATATTTATTAGTTTAGTTATATCTTAATTTTGGATTTATCAAACATTAAGAGGGATCAAATCTCTTTTCACTATAAAAAACGGTTTTCATGTGTTAAGAGATTTGAACCCCTCCGCATGGTAGAGTTAAGATGAATTTGGGTTGGTTTAATTTCCTCCTTTAAATAGACTACATTATGGTCATTTTTATTTTTATAGGTTTATTTTTATTGGTTTGACCGCCAACCCAATATAAAAGAGATGTTGTAATGACCTATCATATTAAACATTTTGAATCGGGTCAAATTATATAAAAAAATAAAATGACATAAAATTTAAAAAAAAACCAAAAAAAAAAAAAAAAAAAAAAATAATAATAATAATAAAATATAATAATAATAATAATAATAAATAAATAAATAATAAATAAATAAATAAATAATAATAATAAATAATAAAAATAAAATATAAAATATTATAATTATTAATAAAACATTTCACCGAGTAAAAATTACATAAAAGCTAAAATTAAATAAAATTATTTATAAATATAAGTAATTATAATTGCACCACGAATCACTCTTTAGCGTAGTATGGTAAAGATGTCGTAATGTAATGTTTACATTTGACTAATGTGAAATGACATAAAAAAAAAAATACAAATAATAAAATATAATAAATTAAAATAGAATTAAATAAAAAGATTAACGTAATGTAAACATTTTAACTCGGTGAAAATAAACTAAAAATAAAAATAACCCTATAAAAACAAAATAAAAATGGCATATGGTATTGAGAACCCATCTTATTGACTCTAAAAGAGGTTTACATATCAAGAAAGTTGATCCCTCTCGACACTTGGTAGATCTAGAATTAAGATGGATCTAGGCTAGTTTAATTTTCCCCTTTAAAAGACTACATTCCACATGAATATCATAGGCCAATACCTGATCAGGTGCTCAAAAAATAGCTCAAAATTAAAATTTGTGGGATCGACATGAAACCTGAATGACCACATAGTACTATTCATCCTGAATATGGCGCAATCTGTTTCGTGTGAAACAAAAACTGTATGCTCCCAGAAACATGTTTTGTTCACTTTCCCAAACAGACGATTTTTTGCAAAATGTGACAGCCCACTCAGCAGTCTGTACTGATGACGTCACGCTAACTGTGTAGGCTGACGTGGCAGAGTTGACTGGTCAACGTCAATCGAAGAATCATATGATGTCAATTGGCAGTTTCAGATTAGGTGCATTTGGCATTTCTTATTGGATGGTTGGTGGCCAACCATAGGCTGACATGTGGCCCAACAAAAGGCCGCCATGTGGCATCGCGGGGGCCACCAAAATTTTCGTTAAGGGTCCCAGCAACAACGGCAAGGGTCGAACCCGCAACATCCAAGCAACAAACCAAGCCTCCTACCAACATGCCACATGATGGTTCTTAATAAATTGTGTGTTCGACATATTTTAAAAGTAATGAATTGCGCATTTGGGGAAAAGGGTCAGCCGTTGGGAACGCGCCAACCACGGGACCACCATCAGAGGGAGCGGGGGCTCGGCCAACAGGGGCAAGTTGTTGACCTTAGCCTCGAGCACATGGCCCCACACATGTCCATAAAATTTGGACTTAAGGCCTTATAGGCTATTTAATGCGTCTAACAATTTCGCCCATATTTCGGCAAAATCGGCGCTCCGTTAGCACAATTTAGGGAGAAATTTTGGATGGTGCTATAATTTGGGGAGTTTGTAGAGAGAATAGTAGAAAGACTTGGGAAAGCCATAACTTCTTTAGTTTTGGACCAAATTAGGAGCAGAAAGAGGCTACACAAATATTTTTGGGCATCCTGAAGCCATTGGAACAAGTTTAAGAGCTATCTGAGCATTGTAAACTAATGTATTCACACTTTTGAGCATAATAGAGAGGGCCAAGCCATTGGAAGTTGGACGAATGAGAAGTCTCCCAGGCGGAGTGAACTCCTTCATCATGTGCTGCTGTGATACTTTTTTGGTGATTATCATGTTTGTTATATGTTGTTGTTCAGTCATTTGTTTATGTTAATTTGTACATAAAATTTACGTAAAAACACTCAAAAAATCATGTTTAAACTTGCAATTAACCTCATGAATCCTTAAGCACTTTTAACATATTCTAAAAATGAATTTAGTACAACAAACTAATTATCCCATTCATATCAAGTTTGGTATTAGAGCTCTTGCATTTCTTTGTGCAAGAAGGATTTAACTGTTTGCAAGTGAATGTCATGCTTACAAGGTTGAAGCTCAAGAGAGGAGAAGGGAAGCTAGTTGAAAGCCATCAAATTGGGTCAAGGAGAAGGAGTGCAAGGTTGCCACAATCTCCACCACCAGTTCTTCCTCACGTTGCAGTTGAGACTTCAGTGAGCATGTCACACAAAGGAGATCCTACAAATATGACAGAGGATGAGAAGGTATTTATGAAGGCTTCCATTGACATGACAAAGATGGTGAAAGTCCTCTATGAAGAGAGGAATACCAGGCTGCAGGGTGAAAGCTCCAAGCCTCCAAAAGGAAAAGGTTCTTTACGAGGAGAAGGTAAATCTCCACCCTCTCCACCATCATGTTCATCTTCCTCTTCACAGGCATCTTCACCCTCTTCCACTAATAAGACCCTTATTCATACTCATCAACATACCTCAAAAGGAATTGGTAAATCACTCATGTTAAAACTTGATGTTAAATTTGAACTACCCATGTATAATGGTGAAGTGAATGTAGAGAAGCTTGACAATTGGGTTCGTTAATTAGAGGTCTATTGCAGAATTCAAAACCTTCAACATGATGACATAAAGATTCACCTAGATTCCTTGAGGTTGGAGGGTGTAGCACTAGTATGGTGGGAATACAAGAGACAAGAAGAGATAATAAAAAAACACGGTAAGATCTCAATTTATTGGTCTGATTTCATTGTTGCAATTAAAATATAATTTTACCCTCTGGCATAGATGCAGAAAGTCGTCTTGAATTGGCAGAACTTTAGACGACTTAAAGGTCAAAATGTGCAAGATTACACCCAAGAATTCAAAAGAAGGTCTCTAATGTTAGGTGTAGATTTGCAATCACAAGACATGTTGTTGAAGTATATAGGGGGTTTTCACAATTACCTTAGGCATACTATCCTTATGTTTAATCCCAATAATCTAGATGAAGTGTGTGCAAGCCACTCATCTTGAGGCAAGAGGAAAAAATACTCCAGAGAGGGTAGTAAAAAGTCATTTGAGGGTAAAGGAAAAGAAAAGGGTTTCAAAGGGAAGGGAAAGAAAAATGCATCCATTAAGAAAAAAGGAGAGAAATTAGCATGCAAGAATTGTTCCAAAGAGGGTCATGATGAAGCTCATTGTTGGAAACTTCATCCTGAGATGAAACCAAAGAAATTCAACAACAAGGGAAAACAAAAGACATCTACAACCACTCAACAGGATTTGGGATCCGATTTAGGTGATGAAACTAAAATTGCAGCCATGGGTATGAAAGGAAAAGAATCCATTGCTAGCACTAGTACTTCAAATTTACACAATGAAACTCCAAATGAAAAGAAGAGGATAGAACTTTTTCACATAAGGGTAATCTCAAAACATAGCAAAATTGATAATCTTTTTTATAGTGGCTCTCAGGTTAATCTCATCTCTGGAAACATTGTCAAAATCCTAAACTTGGAAACCATCCCACATCATAAACCATATCCATTAGGATGGGTGTGTGACAATGCAAAATTGCAAGTAACTAGAAAGTGTAAACTGAAATTCACCATTACTGCAAATTTCACAGATGAAGTGGAACTTGATGTTGTGTCATTAGACATATGTGGTATAGTTTTGGGCAGCTCATATCTCTATGACAGAAAATCTATCTTCCATAGACATGAAAACAAATACCATTTGTTCAAAGATGCAGTATAATACATTGTGAGAGCCCATAGCAAGAAACTAAATCTTTCACATGTTAATGAGGGGCAAATGAAAAGACTAGTGAATTCTAGAAATTATTTTGTGCTTCTAAAGATCAAACCCAAGAATGATGTTGATAATGAAGCTTTTCAAGGTTATGACTCAAGATTGAAATATGAATTGGTTGATGTTGTTAACCAATATGATGAGATGTTTCAGGAACCAAAAGGATTGCCTCCAAAGAAAGGAATCCAACATGAGATACAGTTGCAACAAGATAGTCATCGTCCTAACATTGGCATGTATAGGATGTCATTGATGGAAAGTGTAGAAATTAAAAAGAAAATTCAAGATTTTTTGGATAAAGGGATCATCAGGCCAAGTTCTTCACCATGTGGTTCACCTATTTTTTTGGTGCCAAAGAAGGATGGAACATGGTGGATATGTGTGGACTTTCGTGCATTGAACAAGAATACAATAAAAAATCGTTACCCACTGCCTAGAATAGACGATTTACTTGATAAATTGAAAGAAGAAAAGTATTTTACCAAGTTGGACTTAAGGAGTGGCTACCATCAAATTATAATTTTTGAAGGATACATTTGGAAGACAACATTCAAAACAAAACAAGGTTTGCTTGAATGACTAGTTATGCATTTTGGTTTATGTAATGCTCCTGCTACCTTCATGCGTGTGATGAATGATGTGTTGAGGTCATTTATTGATGAGTTTGTTATAGTCTACTTATATGACATCTTAATTTTCAGTAAATCTCGTGATGAACATGTCATGCATGTGAGAAAAGTACTTGATGTCTTAAAGAAGGAACAATTGTATTTAAAGATGTCAAAGTGTGAGTTTGGAAAAAATTATTTAGTTTACTTGGGTCATATTGTTGGAGGAGGTGAGTTGAAAATAGATCCCTCCAAGGTTGATGTCATTTTGAATTGGCCAAGGCTTACACTTACTGAGGTAAGAAGTTTTTTGGTAGCGGCCCAATATTGGAGGAAATTCATTGCTAACTTTTCTTCTATAGCAGCTCCTTTGCATGCATTGACTAGTGCGAAAAAGGTTTTTCAGTGGGGAGGCAAACATCGAAAGGCCTTTTATGCATTGAAGGAAAATATCAGTTCAGCTCCAGTACTTGCACTTCCAGATTTGAGACAGTCACTTGAGATCCAGACTGATTCTAGTGACTACCCCATGGGTGCAGTCCTCATGCAACACAGTACGCCTATCTGTTTTTGTTGAAATGTGGCAAAAAGAAAATTCCAATTTTAATTTGTCCTTGAATTAAAATTGAGAATTAAAATTTGAATTTAGTCTCACCAGTTGTTTGAAAAATAATTAATTAATTCATCTTGAGTTAATTAGTTGGAGAAATTCAAGCTAGAAGTCTTTGTGAATTCATGCAATAGTTATTCCTTTTATTGAGGAGATTATCCCTTAATTAAGGAGACAACGATGAGTTGTAATTAGATAGCTGAGTTAACTGAGTTAAGTCCAATTAAATTAGGTCCAAACTGTTGGAGGAACTAATTGTGAGTTCAGTCAGTTAATGCATGCATGCTTGAAATGAGTGTACTCCAGATAACTAAATATTCTCTCTTAAATAACTCATGCATGTCAGTTAAGGCAAAGACCCCGTTGAGATTAATGGCAGGGACAGTGTACTATCAGTTACAAGAATTTTCTTATAAGAAAATCTCTTGCATGCAGAAGGAATTCATTCCTTGAGATTTGCACAGTTTTACAGTGTGTTGGACCAGTGTGTGAGATCAGTGTCACACAAGGTTACAGCAGGAACACCCAGGGAAAACTGCACAAGGAAATAGGAGGCTTGGAGGGCAGAGAAAAGGCATATGAGCTATCTATTCTATCTATGAGCAACAGTGAGGGATTGTACTGAGAGCTGGATAGCTGTGAGAGCTAAAGTTGTGTGTAATCCTGAGATATTTCCACTTGTATGATAATACAGATAGCGGGGTTTTTAGCTGAGGCTTTCCCCGGAGTATTCTTCTGTGTTTCATGTGTATTGATTCTTCTTCTCTGTTATATGTGTTCTGTTTGATCTTTGCTCAAATGGATTAAGCTTCCGCAAGTTTGATTGTAGAAGTAGATTAAGTATTTTGCTTTAGTATATTGCATTATCAGGTAATCTACAGTGATAATTTCTACATGGTATCAGAGAAAAGGTGATCGAAGCAGTAAATAGTATACTGAAGAAGGGAAATTCGAAGTTTTGAAGTTCTTGGTTGGAGGAGTAAAATCGAATTCTTATCATACCTCTAAGTTCACCAATGGCGTTCAATGGCTTGAGACTTGAGTATGCACTGGATGGAAGCTCGAATTACATGGCATGGAAGGATCTCATGGAAGCGGTATTAGAAGACAATGGTTTGAAGGATTTCATTGATCAAGAAATCCCCAAGCCAACTACAGCTAATGCACAAGAATTGGCTGAATGGAAGAAGAGAGTGGCGAAGGCGAGGCAGATTCTTCTGGATGTGATTCGAGACCATATTGTCTCGAGTCTCCATGGGAAGGAGACTTCGTTTTCAATGTGGAAGACATTGAAGGATCTCTATCAAAACAGTAGTGACCAAAGAAAACTGATGCTCAAGGATAAGCTTCGGAAAATCAAGATGGAAAAGGACAATACTATTTCTACATATCTGAAAAAGCTCACCACCTGTAGAGATGAGTTTGGTAGTGTAGGAATAACTATAGTCAACGATGATATGGTGAGTCTTGCTCTCCTCAGTCTTCCTAAGAGCTAGCATAGCTACCAGGACTCTGTGAATGGAAGAGAGAAACTGTCAGATTGGGAACGACTGTGGTCGGATCTGATGCAGGAGGAGATCAGGAGAAGCACCAGAGATGGTTCTTCATCTAAGCACAATGATGAAGAAAATCTAGCCTTAGCAATTAAGGCAAGGAAAGGAAAATGGAAGGCTTCCCATTCCAAATCGAATTCTTCTCATGGAGGGAAGAAGATTGACAAATGTAAAGTGAGATGCTTTAATTTTCATGAGGTGGGTCATTATGCAACTAATTTCCCATTGAATCAATCCAAGAAGGGATCCTCGAAAGGATCAGAAGGTGAGGCATTAGCCTCTCAGTTCGAATTGGATTTTATCCGCATCGCATGTATGGTTCATCGATGGTGGGTTGTGTTTGGTACCTTGACAGTGGAGCCTCATTCCACATGACTGGCGATAAGGGTTTGTTCAGTACCTTGGAGGAGAAAAACCTCAAGATGTGCATATAGATGGGTGACGACGGGGAGTACAGTGTTTCAGGAGTGGGCACGGTTACTTTTCAGAGGTAGCATGGATCTCCTCTCACCTTGGCAGATGTGAAGTATGTGCTTGGGTTGATGAAGAACTTATCAGTCACTATGTTGGAAGACAAAGGATACAATGTTGTCTTCAGTAAAGGAAAGGCGTTCCTGAGACACATAGCCACGAGTCAGACCAAGAGAATTGGGATTCGAGTGAAGAATTTCTACAAACTAGAGGTAGATGATTGTGTTGCATTGAGTTCGAAAGAAGAATTGGTGAAAATCCAAGACATTGGCGAGTAATGGCATAGACAGTTGGGTGACTTTTATCATGGGGCCATGAAGATAATGCAGCAAATCTCTACCGGAATTCCCAAAGTTAAACTTGAGCAAGTGGACACATGCATAGGTTGTACCTTGGGAAAGTATGCCAAGTCTTCCTTTCATGATCAAGACAGTCGGGCTGAGGTGATCTTAGAGTGAGTTCATACAGATGTGTGTGGACCATTCTCGAAAGCATCCATCGCGAAGAAAAGGTATTATGTGATTTTTATTGATGATTTTTCTCATAAATTTTGGATTTATTTCATGCAAAAGAAGGATCAAAACTTCTCAAAGTTTTGTGAGTTCAAAGCTTTGGTTGAGAAACAATCAGGGAAGAATATAAAGGCCTTGAGAAGTGACAATGGTGGAGGGTATGTCTCTCAAGAGTTTAAGGACTTCTGTGCAGCTGAAGGAATTAAATGGGAATTGACAGCACCTCATAACCCACCGCAGAATGGGGTGGCTGAGAGGAAGAACATAATGATTGTGGGGGCAACTCGAGCGATGTTGCATGACCAAGGCCTACCACTTCATTTGTGGGCTAAGGCATGCAACACAGTGGTCTATTTGCATAATAGAAGCCCGCATCACATACTTGGGATGAAGACACCAGAAGAAGCTTTCTCCAAGAAGAGACTAGATGTGAGTCACTTCAGGATCTTTGACTCATCAGTATTTTTCCATGTAACCAAGGATGCCTAAAAGAAACTTGACCCAACAGCAGAGTTGGGGACACTTGTGGGGTACACTAATACACCTCACAACTATCGGGTGTACTTGCCTACCAGTCAGATGATAGTGTTACAAAAAGATCTAAATTTTGATGAGCATAAGGCCATGCGAGTTTCCCTTGAGAGGAAGCTCCAACTACAGGCTGTGGAGGAACTTTTGGTTCCAAAGGAGGAAGAGCCCAAGATTGATGCGGAGCAGCCACATGCAGAGGTTCCAGGAGTGGAGGCATCCATTCAAGAAGAGTCTTCCAGAGATGGGCAGAAGCGCTCAAGAGAAGCTGACATATTGTTGTCGAGTGCGAGAGAGAATGTGGGAGAACCATCTTCTTAACGCAGATAGAGGAGGTCACCTGATAGGTACACTAGATACACGGCCCTTGTTGGGGAATGTGTTGAGAGCGAGCCATATTCCTTTGAGGAAGCAGTGCAGCAACTGATTTGGGTTGATGCTATGGTGGAGGAGTATGACTCCATAGTTCGGAACATTGTTTGGGATGTGGTTCCAAGACGAGAGAAGAAGTCGGTTGTGAGTTCCCATTGGCTTTACAAGGTAAAGCAAGCTACTGATGGTAGTGTGGAGAAACCTAAGGAAGGATTTGTTGCTCATGGTTTCTCACAGGTCGAGGGGATCGGCTATGATGAGACTTTTGCTCCTGTCGCAAGGTACTCTGATCTGATAATCACCCTATGAGTGACCTCAGCTGAATATTTATTAAACAAAAGGTATTATAGACTCATGTGTTGGTGTGTGTTCTGTGTTATTGAAACAACGGATCGATCAGATTGCCAATACACAGACATTTAAATGGAAAGACAACAGAGAAATACAGTAAGCAACACTAAGACACAAACAGTTTTTAATAAGGAGTTCACCCTATTCTCCAAGGCTACGTCTCCGGTCCAGCTTCAGTGGTGGCCTTGTTTTATTGTGTCTTACAGCAAAGAAATTACAATACAAGGACTCAATGTGAGTTCTCCTGAGAGTAGATTTTGCTAGGTAGGGTGGTTCTTGGATTCCACAAGCCACTCAGAGTTCACAGATTCTTGTTTTTCCTACCAGCTCTGTGACCCTCGGTCTACAGTGGAAAGAGTCGAATGTGATCCTCAGTCTGGATAGATTCCTCTATGGGAAGGCTTGAATCTTCAAGCTCTCTGGTGCTCGATGCTGCTTGTGGTCAGCTCGCCCCTCTGTCCCCTCTACTTGGCTTTACTGATCTCGGTGTTTAGTCTTCCTCTTAGGGTTCACTGTTCACTATCTCTCTTAGTCGCTCGGACTCTTCTCTAAATCCTCCAACTCCCTTTGACTATCTTTGTTCATGGCTTTAACCATTCAATCCCTATGCCTGTTCGGTTCCTCTCCGGCCTGCACTGATTCACCTTCTGCAGTTGCACTTGGAGTTCCCTATTTGGCGTCAGCACAAATGCTCGGGAAGTGCCACGTGTCTCCATCTAACTGATGCCAGCATGCTTCGGTGGTTCATTTCTTCAGTTATGTCGTGGATACGTTCTTTCTCCACCGTGGAGGTCAAACAGATTCCAAATCCTTTTAAATCGCGGCTTAATTCCCTGTCGATTCTGCTCCTTTTTATCGAGCGTAATCTCAGTCGTCTGATCTAGGCTCCTCCATATCCAACGTCATACGCACATCGAGCGCGGTTGACTTGCTTGACCGACAACGCGCGATCACGAAGGTTTTTCTCTCACCTCCGCTGCCACGCGTCGATCACCGAGTGGGATCGCTCCACTCTCCTCCAAAACTTCTTACTGTTCAAGGGAACCCCAATCAATACCGTCGGTTTTCCAGAGTGCGGGTCCCGTCTTTATCCTTTAGCGCTTTTTGTTTCTCTGCCCGCGGTTCTTCGGCTCCTAACGTGACCGAGTGCTTAAGGCTCCCCCATTTCGGCCCTATTTGCCTAGTGATGCGCGAATAGCGCTAAGCGCTAATTGCGCATCAAAATCGCCTCCTTTTCTCAATTCGGGGCTCCTAGGGGTTGTTTTGACCTCCTGCGTAGTCTCCATGGGCCTCGGTCAGTGCACTTTGACCGAGGTCCTCGTCGTTCCATGTCGGCTGCCATGGCCACTGGTTCAAGGAGTTTTTTTATCACTGTCTTGGAATTTTCAAGGATTTGTTCAGCTCGATAAATTCAAGGTTCTTGACAATATTTTGTGGATTCGATTCAGATCACGACCTCCCTACTGAAAAAGCTTTTGGACCACCAAAAGTTGGTTTTCTTCAAGTATCGATTAAGTGAGGAAATTGTTGTCTCACTTGTCCAATCTCAATCCACTTCACACTGCTCAACTTCGAACCCTTAAATCCAATCCTGCGGTATTCCACTTGTCCACCGCGCGTCGTCCTTACCTTCCTATCCAGCATTGTATCTTCCTGCAACTCATCAAGGTATTCAGGTAGCAGGTCATCAACAGAAGGTAATTGACTCTCCTCTTCAGGGTCCTCAATCATTGAAGGTTCAAACAACCTCAAGCAATCTGCGTTCACGATTGAGTAGATGTGCATGTAAGCTGGTAGATCAAGGCGAAAAGCATTCTCACCAATCTTATCAAGTATCCTGAAGGGTGCATACCTGATAGATTTTAGCTTTTTACCTTCACCTTGCATTCTATCCTTGCTGGTATATAACCAGACTTGGTCTCCAACTTGAAAACTATGCTCCATCCGATGCTTATCATGCCTAGCCTTGTACTTGGCCTAGATCTTTTCAAGTTGTTCCTGTACTGCCTGGTGGATCTCCTAGATCTGTTCAATGAACCTAGTTGCCTTGTCCACATCACTGTGTCTATCAACCATGGTATCTTTACCAAAGACAAAATCCAAAGGAGACCTTCGTATGAAACAAAAACAGGTCTTAAAAGGAGATCTCTGTGTAGAAGAGTGTTTGGCTCTATTGTAAGCATGTTGCACATAGCACAAGTGCTCATCCGAAAGCTTAGGATGTTTGCTGCAATATCCTCTCAGTAACTGGATCACTGTCTTGTTAACTACTTCTGTCTGGCCATCTGTTTGTGGATGAAAAGTTGTGCTTTTCTTTAATTTGGTGTCCATTAGTTCCCACAGACTGGACCAAAACTTCCCCACAAATCAGATGTCTCGATCAGATACAATAGAAGTGGTTAATCCAAAATAAACCCATACATGTTCAAAGAATAATTGTGCAGTTTGTTCAGCTATAATCTGTTTACTGCAGGGTATCAAAATACACATTTTGCTGAACCTATCCGCAACAACATATAGATAATCATGACCTTTCCTAGATTTAGGAAACCCCCCAACAAAATCCATGGAAATGCTTTCCCAAGGGTGAGAAGGAACTGGCAAAGGAGTGTAGAAGCCTAGTTTTCTGTTACTGGGCTTGCTTTTAGCACACATAGCACATCCCTTTACATATCTAGAAACTGTCGCATTCATTTTCGGCCAATAGCAGAACCTTTACAGCTATGCAACTGTTTTACTTACCCCAAAGTGACCTGATATCAGAGAAGTGTGTGCTTCCCTAATTATCTTTACTCTCTCAGTTTCTGGAATGCAGAGTTTCCCACAATGATATAAGAGTCGGTCCTTCACATGATAGTTCAATTCTTCTACTCTTTTTCCTTGACTCAAAGTTGCATATACATCTTTAAAGTCCATATCCTGAGCATACTATTCTATGTAGCTTTCATGCAGCACAGAATTATGCTTAAGTAGGATAGATGCATTTATAATGGGTCTAGATAACATCTCTGCAACCTTGTTATGTATGCCCTTTTTATATCTGATGACTAAATTAAACTGTTGTAGAAACCCCATCCATTTTGGGAGTGTAGGTATTGAAGTGGCTGATGATCAGTATGTATTACTGTTTCCTTGCCCATTAAATAATGTTTCGACTTTTTCACACTCTGAACTAATGCATACAATTCTTTATCATAGGTAGGATAGTTAACTACTGCAGGATTAAAAGTCTCAGAATGATAACATATGGGTTTACCGTGTTGTGTCAACACTACTCCCATGGCATAGTCACTGGCATTAGTTTGGATCTCAAATGGTCTTTGTAGATCTGGCAGTGCTAGTACAGGTGCCGTACTAATTTTTTCTTTCACGGTGTTGAAGGCTTTCTGCTGTTTGCCTCCCCATTGAAACACCTTGTTCAATCATGTCAAAGCATGTAAAGGAGATGCAATTGAGGAAAAGTTTGAAATCTACTTTCTCCAATATTGTGCTGCTCCTAAGAAGCTTCTCACTTCTGTAGCAGACTTGGGTTTAGGCCAGTTCATGATGGTTTCCACTTTAGAGGGATTTATTTTCAATTCACCTCCCCCTACTATATGACCCAAATAATTTAGAGAGGTTTTTCCAAATTCACATTTGGAGAGTTTAACATAAAGTTTTTCTCTTCTCAAAACATCTAATGTCTGCTTAACATGCTTTAAATGTTCTTCCCGTGTTTTACTAAAAATCAGAATGTCATCCAGATACACAATAACAAAATCATCAAGAAAAGGTCTGAGTACATCGTTCATTAATCTCATGAAAGTAGCAGGGGCATTGGTCAAGCCAAAAGCCATAACTAGCCATTCATACAATCCCTGCTTTGTTTTGAAAGCAGTCTTCCATGCATCTTGCTCTGCAACTCTGACCTGATGGTATCCACTGTGCAAATCTAGCTTGGTGAAATAAACAGCTTCCTTCAATTGATCTAAAAGATCATCTATGCAAGGAAGGGGATAACGATTTTTTATTGTTATCTTATTCAGTGCTCGGTAATCAATGCCCATTCTCCACGAGCCATCTTTCTTTTTCACCAGAACGATCGGTGACCCACATGGTGATGTGCTAGGCCTGATGAACCCTTTCTCGAGCAACTCCTGCACCTACTTCTTGATTTCAGCATTCTTTAAAGCAGACAACATGTACATCCCAATGTTAGGCAAAGGAACATCTTGCTGCAAAATAATATCATGTACTATTCCCTTTTTGGGTGGCAGACCTTTAGGTTCTTGAAATAAGACAGCATACTCTGAACAATCTTTTCTATATCAGTTTGTTGATCAGCATTACAACCTTCAAATATATTGGTCTTATTAGGTGTCTTTTCCTTTACAACCATCAGTAAGAACTGTTTGCATGAATTTATCATTCTTTTCATCTGTCTTGAGTTTATGAGAGTATAATAAATCTTGAGCTTATGAGCTCTTACAAAGTATTTGATTCCATCTTTAACAAGTAGATACTTGTTCTCAGCTCTATAGAAAATAGCCTTTCTATCATACAAGTAAGGACTTCCTAAAACAATTCCACATATATCCAAAGGAATCACATCTAACTCAACCTCATCTGCAAATGCTGACCCAAAAGAAAACTTGATTTTGCACTGTCTAGTCACTTGTAGTTGTGCTTTATCATTCAACCATCCTAATGGGTATGGTTTCTTATGAGGTGTAGTTTTTAATCCCAATTTCTTTACAGTTGCTTCAGAAATTAGATTTACTTGTGAGCCACTATCAAACAAAGTATCAATCTTTTGATTTTTGGAAACAACTCGAATATGGAAAAGTTCATGTCTTTTTCTCTCATGTTCTTCATCAATAACAGATTGATCAGAATTACTAGTAGATGCTTTAGAATTCTTACCTTTTATACCTGTGGCTGCAATGATTGTTTCATCTCCCGAGTCTGACCCCAAATCTCTCTGAATAGCTACAGCAGCCTTCTTCTTCTTGCCCTCTAACTTCTTAAGCCTCAGCTTTGGATGCAAAATCCAACAGTGTTCATCATCATGCCCCTCCTTTTTACAATGAGTGCATGAAGCTTTGCCTTTTTGTGCAGTGTTAGCCTTCCTTTCTTTCCACTTCTATTTTCTTTTCTCCTTGCTCTTGCTTACAGTGGGTTGGGATGGTCCCCCAACTTTTGGATTTCCATTCTTTCTTCTAGCTTCTAGATGAGTAGCTTGTACAGATACCTCATCTATACTAGTGGGATTAAACATGAGGATGGTATGCCTCATGTAGCTGCGTAGACCACCAATGTACTTCAAAAGAGTTTCTGGTGAGTCTAATGAGATACCCAACATCAATGCTCTCTTTCTGAATTCTTGAGTATACCCTTGTACACTTTGACCTTTCATCTGCCGAAGAGTTTGCCAACTCATCATGGCTTGTTGCATGTAGGCCAATGGATATAACTGCTTTTTTATTGCAGCAACAAATTCACTCCAGACAGAGATGGTCTTACCATGTCTTTTCATATCAGCTTGGGTTCTGCGTTCCCACCAAACCAAGGTAGTGCCTCCTAGGCGTAGGCTTGCTAGCTGAATCTTACTCTTGTCTGAGTCTATATTCTGTACTCTACAATACACATCAATTTGTCTAATCCAATTGTCCAACTTTTCAGCATTTATCTCTCCATCATATATGTGAAAATCAAATTTGACATCCAGTTTAATCAAAGATTCTTTCTTATTATGCACAAGGCTATTAGGAGGTGTAGGAAAGCTTTCTTCTTTCCCTTTTTCTTTGGAGTGGTCATGGGAATGAGATTCATCTTCTTCTTTATCTTGTTTCGCGCCTAATGAATCTTCATCCTTATGCTTTCTAAAGTCCCTATACATTTCTTCTACCATATACTTTATAGCTAGGAAACTCTCTATGAACTGGGGGTCTGGCCCTGTAGAAGCTTCTTCTGACATTGTCTTCCGAGAATAGACTCTCCCAATTTCAGGATTAGTTTCCACCAACTCTCCTTCTCCTAATTTGAGCTTTGATCTAGTGAGAATTCACAGCTAAACCAACACAAGCTTGTCTAACCTTACAACCTAAAGATTTGATACCACTTGATCTGATAATCACCCTATGATTGACCTCAGTTGAAGATTTATTAAACAAAAGGTATTACAGACTCATGTGCTGGTGTGTGTTGTGTTATTGAAACAACGGATCGATCAGATTGCCAATACAGAGACATTTAAATGGAAAGACAACATAGAAATACAGTAAGCAACACTAAGACACAAACAATTTTTAATAAGGAGTTCACCCTATTCTCCAGGGCTACATCTCCGGTCCAGCTTCAGTGGTGGCCTTGTTTATTATGTCTTACAGTAGAGAAATTACAATACAGGGACTCAATGTGAGTTCTCCTGACAACAGATTTTGCTAGGTAGGGTGGTTCTTCGATTCCCCAAGCCACTCAGAGTTCACAAACTCTTGTTTTTCCTACCAGCTCTGTGACCCTTGGTCTACAGTGGAAAGAGTCGAATGTGATGCTCAGTCCAGACAGATTCCTCTATGGGAAGGCTTGAATCTTCAAGCTCTCTAGTGCTCGATGCTGCCTGAGGTCAGATCGGCCCTCTGTCCCCTCTGCTTGGCTTTACTAATCTTTGTGTTCAGTCTTCCTCTTAGGGTTCATTGTTCACTATCTCTCCTGGTCTCTCAGACTCTTCTCTAAATCCTCCAACTCCCTTCGACTGTCTCTGTTCATGGCTTTAACCATTCGATCCCTATACCTATTCGGTTCCTCTCCCGCATGCGTCGATTCACCTTTTGCAGCTGCACTTGGAGTTCCTTGTTCGGCGTTAGCACGAACGCTCGGGAAGTGCCACGTGTCTCCATCTAACTGGTGCCAGCATGCTTCAGCGGTTCATTTCTTTGGTTATGTCATGGATACGTTCTTTATCCATCGTGGCGGTCAAACGAATTCCAAATCCTTTTAAATCGCGGCATAATTCCTTGTCGATTCCGCTCCTTTTTATCGAGCGCAATCTCAGTCGTTCGATCTAGGCTCCTCTAGATCCAATGTCATACACATGTTGAGCGCGGTTGACTTGCTCGACCGATAACGCGCGATCACGATGGTTTTTCTCTCACCTCCACTGCCACGTGTCGATCACTGAGTGGGATCACTCTGCTCTCCTCCAAAACCTCTTACCGTTCGAGGGCACCCCGATCAATACCGTTGGTTTTCCAGAGCGCGGGTCCCGCCTTTGTCCTTTAGTACTTTTTGTTTCTCCGCCTGCGGTTCTCCAACTGCCAACGTGACCGAGTGCTTAAGGCTCCCCCATTTCGGCCCTGTTTGCTTAGCGATGTGCAATTAGCACTAAAGGACAAAGCGCCTCCTTTTCCCGATCTGGGGCTCCTAGGGGCTGTTTTGACCTCCTGCACAGTCTCCATAAGCCTCGGTTAGCGCGCTTTGACCGAGGTCCTCGTCGTTCCACGTCGGCTGCCATGGCCACTTGTTTAAGGCGTGTTTTGATCGTTGTTTTGGAATTTTCAAGGATTTGTTCAACTCGATACAGTCAAGGTTCTTGACAGTCTTTTGTGGATCTGATTCAGATCATACTCATCTATTAGATCGATGTTGGCACTATAAGCACAGATGGGTTGGAAGATCCATCAGATGGATGTGAAGTCTGTATTCCTCAATGGCAAGATTGAGGAGGAGGTTTACATAGAGCAGCTGGAAGGTTTTGAGACCTTCGATTGTGAGTCACATGTGTGCTGACTCAAGAGAGCTTTGTACGGGCTGAAGCAAGAACCTCGTGCTTGGTA
The DNA here is from genome assembly GCA_000404065.3 of Pinus taeda. Lineage (NCBI taxonomy): Eukaryota > Viridiplantae > Streptophyta > Pinopsida > Pinales > Pinaceae > Pinus > Pinus taeda. The sequence continues at coordinate 259,654 of APFE030646082.1, forward strand.
CACTAGGATTGACAAGTACTTCACCGAGTTGGGCTTCACAAAGAGTGAAGTGGATGCGAACCTATACCACATCATGGTGGAAGGTAAGCAGTTGATCATTATTCTTTATGTTGATGATCTCATATTGACAGGTGATGACAGTTGATCATGTCTTACAAGGAGGACCTTGCAAGAGAATTCAAGATGAAAGACACAGGTCTCATGCACTACTTCCTTTGCATGGAAGTATGGCAAAAGGATGGGGAGTTGTTTATGTGTCAGGGCAAGTATGTCAATGAGATAATCAGGAGATTCCACATGGAGAAGTGCAAGCCCATGCAGACTCCTCTAGCATGTAACTAGAGTAAGGAGGATGCTACTTCAGGAGAAGTAGTATAAGCTAATGTGTATAGGCAGCTTGTGGGTTCACTGATGTACTCAGTGAACACACGACCAGATTTGTGCTATGCGGTGAACTAGCTGAGTCAAGCTATGGTTCGGCCTACCAAGCTGTTTTGGAAGGTGGCAAAGCATGTTTTGAGATACCTCAGAGGCACATCTCAGTATGGATTATGGTACAGACAGACAAAGGTAGTGAAGCTACAGGGCTTCACTGATGCAGATTGGGCAGGGAGTCCATCAGATCGAAAGAGCACATCAGGAGGAAATTTCAACCTTGGGTTAATTGCAGTTTTTTGGTACAGCAGGAAACAGGGTCAGTTGCACTAAGCTCAGCAGAGGTTGAATACATGGCTGCAAGTTAGGCAGCATGTGAGGCCATCTGGATGGGGAAAATTCTAGTTGGTTTGTTTGATCAGAGGATGGATCCAACTGTGATCTATTGTGATAATCAAAGTTGTATCAAACTCTCTGAGAATCCAGTATTTCATGACAAGTCCAAGCATATCGACATTTAGTATCATCATCTCAGGGACTATGTGGCGAGGAGTATCATGTTGTTGCAGTGTATTTTGACAAAGGAGCAAGATGCTGACATTTTGACTAAGGCATTGTCAAAGTGTAAATTCAAGTTCCATAGAGACAGGATCAGTGTGGCAGATAATCCCTTTCTTGTTGAGAGGGAGTGTTGAAATGTGGCAATAAGAATATTCCAATTTTAATTTGTCCTTTAATTAAAATTCGAATTTAGTCTCACCAGCTGCTTGAAAAATAATTAATTAATTCATCTTGAGTTAATTAGTTGGAGAAATTCAAGCTAGAAGTCTTTGTGAAGTCATGCAACAGTTATTCCTTTGATTGAGGAGATTATCCCTTAATTAAGGAGATAAGGATGAGTTGTATTTGAGTTGTAATTAGTTAGCTCAGTTAACTGAGTTAAGTCCAGTTAAATTAGTTCCAAACTGTTGGAGGAACTAATTGTGATTTCAGTGAGTTAATGCATGCATGCATGAAACTAGTGTACTCCAAATAACTGAATATTCTCTCATAAATAACTCATGCATGTGAGTTAAGACAAAGACCCAGTTGAGATTGAAGGCAGGGACAATGTACTATCAGTTGCAAGAATTTTCCTATAAGAAAATATCTTACATGTGGAAGGAATTCATTCCTTGATATTTGCACAGTTTTACAGTGTGTTGGAGCAGTGTATGAGATTAATGTCACACAAGGTTATAGCAAGAACACCCAGGGAAAATTGCACAAGGAAATAAGAGGCTTGGAGGGCAAAGGAAAGGCATATTAGTTGTCTATTCTATTTATGAGCAGCAGTGAGGGATTGTACTAAGAGCTAGATAGTTGTGAGAGCTAAAGCTGTGTATAATCTTCAGATATTTCCACTTGTATGATAATACAAATAGCGGGGTTTTTAGTTGAGGCTTTCCCTAGAGTATTCTTCTGTGTTTCATGTGTATTGATTCTTCTTCTTTGTTATATGTGTTATGTTTGATCTTGCTCAAATTGATTAAGCTTCCGCAAGTTTGATTATAGAAGTAGATTAAGTATTTTGCTTTAGTATATTGCATTATCAGGTAATCTACAGTGAGAATTTCTACAATTTTCATTCAGAAACTTTCAATGGTGCACTGATTAATTATCCTACATATGACAAGGAATTGTATGCATTGGTGCAAAGTGTGAAAGTGGAAACACTACTTGATAGGGAAGGAAACAATCATTCACACTAATCATCATCCATTGCAATACTTGCAATCTCAATCTAAGTTGCAGCAATCAAGGCACTTTCGATGGATGGGTTTTCTTCAACAATTCCATTTGGTAATATGGTATAAGAAAGGTATCTACAATAAAGTTGTTGATATGATTTCTAGGACTATTAATAGTGCAACTACTTTACTCAAGCATAATTATGTTTTGCATGAAAGTTATATTGAACAATATGCACTAGACAATGACTTTCAGGATGTTTGTGCAAGCTTGAGTCAAGGTAACCAAGTAGAGTAATTGGATTATCATTTGCATGATAACTTGTACCATCTTGGTAAGCTTTGTATTCCACAAGGAGAAATTGTCAACATCATAAGAGAGGCACATACTTCACTTATTGCTAGTCATTTCGGAGTAAGTAAGACAGTGGCACATCTACAGAAGTATTGTTATTGGTCTCATATGCTTGAAAGTGTGTCGCGTTTTATTAAAGGATGTTAATTATGTGAAATCAGTAAGCCTAGCAATATAAAGTTAGGATTGTACACACCACTTTCGGTTCCTTCACAACCATGGGAGAGTGTTTCTATGGATTTTGTAGGAGGTCTTCCATTGTCATAAAGAGATCATGATTATTTGTATGTAGTTGTGGATAATTTCAACAAAATGTGTATTTTGATGCCATGTAAAAAGAAAATTGCAGTTGAGAAAACTTCTCAGTTATTCTTTCAGATTGTATGGGTACATTTTGGATTGCCCACATCCATTGTTAGTGATCTAGATTCTCGCTTTGTTGGGAATTTTTTGTCAAGCTTGTAGGGATTCACGGACACCAAATTGAAAAAGAGTACAACATTTCATCTACAAACAAATGGTCAAATAGAGGTGGTGAACATGACAGTGATACATCTTCTTTGTGGGTATTGCAGCAAGCATCCTAAGTTGTGGGATGAACATTTGCACTTCATTCAACATGCTTACAACCAGGCCAATCACTCTTCAACTTAAACATCACCATTTGAAGCATGTTTGGGATACTTGCTTAATTCTCCTTTGGATTTCATTTTTGGAAATTATTTGCTAGTGATGGTCATAATGACATACACAAAACAATAAGGTTCATTGAACAAATCCAATTGGTACACCAAAGAGTTCAAGAACAACAGGAAAAGAGCCAAGGCTGGTACAAGCAAGGCAAAGCATCGTGTAGATCACAAGTTCCAAGTTGGTGATGAAGTTTGGCTTCACATTAGCAAATATTGGCTCCAAGGAGAAGGTAAAAAGTGGAAACCAATTAGATATGGTCCATTTAGAATTCTAGAAAAGATTGGTAACAATGCCTTCAGGTTGGATTTGACTTCATATCTGCAAATTTATGTTGTTGTTAATGTTAAAAACTTAAGGTTGTATGAGTCTCCTTTCATTGAAGATCAAGGAGAAAATGTCTAAATTCCTTCCATTAAGGATTTTTCTCCTAAATACCTTGGTGAACTACAGCAAGACATCATTCTTGAAAAAAGAACAAGGTCTTCAAAACGAGGGAGTGTGGACTACCTTCGAGTGGGGCTCAAAGGAACAAATCCTTCAAAATCAAAATGGATCGATATTGGAAAGGTGAGGGAATTGTACTCTCACCTGCTGGAAGACTGAAAGTGATTTTTTTCGGGTCCAAAAGGCTTCTAGTGGGAAGGAATGATCAGGTGCTAAAAAATAGCTCAAAATTCAAAGTTATTGGATCAGTGTGGAACCTTGATGGTTACTTAGTTCTTGTCATCCTGAATCCGACGCAATTCGTTTCACATGAAATGGACACCATATGCTCCCAAAAACATGTTTTATTCACTTTCCCGAATATGTGATTTTTTGCAAAATGTGACAACGCGGTCAGCAGTCTGTACTTCTAACGTGGCGCTCACTATGTAGGCTAACGTGGTAGGGTTGACTAGTCAACGTCTTTCGATGAATCATGTGATGCCAAGTGGCAAATTCAGATTGTGCATCTAGTGATATTTTATTGGATGGTTGGTGGCCAACCACATGCTGACACATGGCCCAACCAGAGGCTACCTGGGGGCCACCAAAATTTTGGTTAAGGGTCCAGGTAGTAACGGCGAGGGTCAAACTTGCGACCTTCAAGCAACAATCCAGGCCCCCTACCAATGCACCACATGATGGTTCTTAATAAACTATGTGTTCAATATATATTAAATGTAATGAATTGCGCATTTGGGGAAAAGGGCCAATCCTTGGGCACACGCCAACCACAGGGACTACCACCAGAGGGGAATGGGGGCCCGACCCACGGGGGCGGGCCATTGGCCTTAGCCCCGGGCATGTGGCGCCCCACATGTCCATAAAATTCAGACTTAAGCCTTATAGGCTATTTAAAGGTTTGACAATTTCGCCCGGATTTCGGCGAAATCAATGCTCCATTAGCACAATTTGGAGTGAAATTGTAGGATGGTGTCGAAATTTGGGACTTTGTAGAGCGAATAACAAAAAGACTTGGGAAAGCCATAACTTCTTCATTTTTTGATCAAATCAAGACCAAAAAGAGGCTACACAGGCATATTTGTGCATTATGGAGCCATTGGAATAGGTTTCGGAGCAATCTGAGCATTATAAATTCATGTATTCACACTTTTGAGCATAAAAGAGAGGGCCAAGCCATTGGAAGTTGGGCCAAGGAGACGTAGCCCAGGCGGGGTGAACTCCTTCATCATGTGTCGTTGTGATACTCTTTTAGTGATGTTCACGTCTGTTATATGTTGTTTTTCAATCATTTGTTTATGTTAATTTGTACATAAATTTTACATAGAAACACTCAAAAACTCATGTTTAAACTTGCAATTAACCTCATGAATCCTTAAGCACTTTTAACATATTCTGAAAAAAAGGAATTTAGTATAGCAAACTAATTATCCCATTCAGATCAATACCCTGGACCATTTTTATTTTTATTATTTTTTTCATTAAGCTTAACAAGACCTTTTCCATTCATTTTCATAAAAAATAGGAAGATTACATCCATATCCATATGGTTAGGTGGTGTCAACCTTCCCATTAGGAAACCAAGTTTGTTGGCCACCTTACCACATTATAAGCCATCCAAAAACAAAAGAGTTTAATATTGTCTATCATAGCTATATATGTTTGATTATCCTCAATTCTCCTAATGACTAGATAATTAAGACAAAATATCAAAGTCTACATAGCCTTTATTTATACAGAGAAAAACTATGCATATCATGCTGCTACTCATCAGACGAGTCCACATGTGTTGTGTCTTTCACACTAGAACTTAGAAATTTCGTCTGAGGGAGACATGTGATATGTTTCTCTATGTGGTTGAGGCAAACATTTCGTTGTTGAATTTGGAATTATATGAGTTCAAATTCCTTATGAGTTTTGTAAAGTTCCTGATCAGTCTTGGGGGTACCAGCTGAAGGAGTCATCAAGGTTCTAGCCACAATATTCTTCATCAACTAGTAAAGATAAACAATTTGTTTGTATTTAGAGGATTGACCTCTGGAATGTCCGGGATCCGGCGCTAGGTTTCGCCATTCCTCCACATCCAAAACCATGTTTGTTCCCTGTCAGTTTAACTCTGCTTCCCACCTAAATATTAACTGTCGAATCTAAGGTTGTGTTCCAGTCTAATAGGCTTGAGAAACTTCCTGAATAAGGCTTGAGGTGGATTTACAACTTCGTCCCCTAGTTGGACATGGATGGGGTTGGTTGCCTCCCCTCCTCTGACCAACACTTTGATTCTTCCCCCAACCTCCCCTTACCGAGGAGTCTCTACCAGAGGATGGATGTGCCATTCTGCAACTTTTCTAACGATGGAGCTGAAAGGAAAACCTGAAATCAAATGCCAAGACCTCTAACTTGAAGAAACATACTAGTGTAGGGTCCTCGCACAAACACTAATAATTCAAACTTGTAGAATTGCCACAACAGAATACCACATAATTGCAAGCGTTAAGGCTATAAACCATATTTGCTCCCACGATTATGAGTTGGATATGTTGAGACAGGCCGAACACAGCAACCCATGGCTCCTCGAGCCTTCTTGAGGCAAAACCTAGAATCCATTCAGGTGTATCCTTTCTCAGGAGACCCCTCATCTTAAAGGGCAATAGGTACATCAAAAAGACTAGGTAATGGACAGAACCACCCATGCAGGAAGTGTAGACCAAATTCCAATACTCATACCCCAAATACATGCACATACTAGAAATCAAAATTCTGCAACAAACAGAGACAATTCTATTATATTTATAAAACCCATCAGAGAAAACAATTATTTACTCCCAAATTTTATGGGATATTTCCTTTTTAACCCAAGACATATCTTAGAGGCTAGTCTCCAGCAAGGTATCAGATATAATTGAATCACAAGAATAAGGGCATGAGAAAAACACACTCAGTTGACATCCATAGGGAAGAGGGTAAGGTTGTCTACACTTGGATGGCAGACATCTGGAGGTACCTTCGCATACGACCCAAAGATTGCAAACAAAACTGTAACAATACCAATAGCAATACCTCCAAACCAACTTGAGCTAATGGCATTAAACCCCGACAAAGAAATGTCTCGTCGACCTCTCCAATCACCATTAATGTCAACCATGCACGTTTCCACCTTGTAGCTGAAGGAAACTGTGTGAGGGCCATAAAACAGCCACCCACCATCCTTTCTCATTGAACTTCTATCCATGGCACAGATCCCGACAATGCCTAACTGTCTTCTTGCACCCCAATCGAGGAATTTTTATTTTTATTTTTATTTTATTTTTATAGGTTCATTTTTATTTCGACCTAGTTAAAATGTCTACATTAGATTATATTAATCTTTTTTATTTTATGTAATTTTTGTTTTAATGTTATTTTACTTACTCAAAATGTTAAACATTACATTACAACATCTCTACCATGCGCGTACTGATGCAATTATAAGCCTAGATCCATCTTAACTCTGGATTTATTGAGCGTCGAGAAGGATAAAATCTCTCGAGGGGCAAACCTCTTTTTTTGAGTGCAAAACTTGAAGAAAGATTTGCTACTCAAGAGATTTGATCCCTCTCAAGGCTCGATAGTTCCAGAGTTAAGATGGACCTAGCATGATTTAATTATCATTTTTTTTTAGTTTAAATTTTATTTTTATGTAATTTCAATGAGTCAAAATGTTTTAATTAATATTTTTATTTTCTATTTTCATTTTTATATTTTTTTAATGTAATTTGACTGGGTCAAAATGTTTAGATAACATAATACAACATCTCTTCCAGACTGAGATGGAGAGTGTCTCTCAACCCAAAAATGTAATAAAATAAAATTTTAAAAAATATTTATAAAATATTTTGATTATGAAATGATAGATGGTTTTTGGGCATGTGGTATTGGTGAGCCATGGTACTGGCCCATGGTATGGTATGGTTAATAATATTCATGATAAAGTGGGAGTGAATATCCATGGTTGGTATGGTATGGTTAATAATATTCATGATAAAGTGGGAGTGAATATCCATGGTTAAAAATATTGTTATATTCTAAGTATTAAGTTTTTATGTGCTTATTAATGAAATTTAAATATGGTTACAAAATCCTTATTTTAATTTATATGGTAAAATAGATCTTAATTTATAGTTGTTATTTATATTATATATTCTAATGTGATAGAAGTGTAGATATATCTCAAAAATAATTATATCTTTTTTATTATAAATTTAATAAAAAAAATGTTCAAGAAAACTCTTCCAAATAAATAACATCAAGTTTTTGGATTAGCTATTCACGTTCATCATCAGGGAAAAAGATAGATAGGGAGCAGATCAAAGATTTATAGCAAGGACGTAATGGTAAAGAACGTTATATTAAACTAATTGTTATATATATATAGAGAGAGAGAGAGAGAGAAGAAACACCTAGAAATAGTTTTTAATATATCAATATTTATAGTTAAAAAATGAATAAAGTAATAAATCTTTCTAATATCTATTTTGTAAGCTTGGTAGATCTTTCAATTTTCATTAAAATATAAGAAAGTTGCATTCACATATGAATAGTTAGGTGGGCTCAACTTGCCCAAAGGGGAACCAAGTCTGTTGACCACTTAATAGCATGATAAGTCATCCAATAGCAAAAAAAAATGTCTTTCGACCTAGGCTATATAGGTTTGTATATCTTTACCTTGTCCAAACACTATTTGCCTCTGAACATATAAAACATCATTCTGAAAATTAAAAGTTACTTGCATATATATTAATCTAAATTGAAACCATCTATCAGCCTACTCTTCTCCCTCAGTAGATGGAGATTCTACCGGGGTCGGGTCCTTAGCATTGGAACCCGATAGTATTGTCTGCAAAAGAGGCAAGGAAGGTGATCCTCAATTAGGCACAGGCGTCCATCTTGTTTTTGCAGCTGGAACTGAAGTTTCTGGAAATCATGCTTATAGTTGGGGAAGTTTGTATCGATGTCACCATACTCACTGAAATCTACTCCACGACCTTGCCCAAGAGACTTTTCATGGTCCAATACAAATATAAAGCATGTTTGAACTCAGTAACTTGCCCACTAGTATGCTAGGGGTCCGGCACCATAGCCCGCCAATCCTCCATCTCAATATCCGTCGAGCCTGCCTGGAGGTTTAGATCAGCTTCCCACTCCTCAATTAAATGGTTGATTTCCTCATTGGTCCCTTCATGATAAGCAGTGTTTGCATCATTTACGATGTTGGCTACTGGTTTGTGGCTCCTTGCTCTGCCGCCTGAGGAGTTAGGTTGCTCCTCCTAAGCAATCACCTGAGTTCTCCATCCTTGGACCCTAGCATTCATATCCTGTGCCATTGCTTCAAGCTCACAGTGCCCCAGTGAAAAGATGAGGGTGGTGAGTTGCTTGTACAAGTGGTAGCTTAAGCCAGAAGCCTTTCACTTCCAAGTGACCTTACCGCCCCACACACCTACCATGGGAGAATGAAACAATAATTGCCATAATAAAAAAACATTGAACCCCCGCAGGTCTTATCCCATACACCCCATCCTTCCCGACAATCCCATATAAGAAGTCATCTTCGACATCCCATAACTAATTTTCATAGTAGCAAGAATAAGAATCTAAACCACTACCATGACCCACAACCTTTGTGTAATCCCAAAACTCAGACTAATGCAAAATATCGACTATAACCCTGCGGAAACTTCCATAGAGTCCAGGGGCATGAGACTTAGCAGGGTAGACAACGAAAAAAGTATAGTTCCAAGACCAACAGTCATCTAGTGGGTAAAGCTTCCACCCAACCCCATGAATTACAATAAAGTGAAACCTAGAGACAGAGTTGAAGACGACCCAACCACAAACCCCAGGATTATCAAACCAAACCAGATAGAGGTAGGCCCAAGGGATGGCGATAGAGACACGCATCCCATATAACCCCTTACGAGACAAAAGGATTTCAAAACGAACTGACACAAAGACCATACCAGATAGCGTGACATATTGCATCAAGTATACAGGCATTGGCGGCTTCTGAAAACCTTGATTTCTCCCACCCACAGGCAATTCAACTCCATGCAGACCCAAATCCCATAATTAGACAAGTTGATGCATGAACGAGAGAGGAAGAGAGAAAATAGTTAATATACCATATTACCCTCGCCTGAAGAAGATTAGTCCACCACCTTTCCTGGAGTCGCGGTGTTCCTCTGCGCTCGGCATCACCCTTCCACACTGCTTTCCCCTCAACATTGAACCGATTAACAATCCTCGCAGAGTACTTGGCACCAAGCTAGACCATAGACATAATGCCCCTGCCACCTCTTATACCTCTTACATGCAAGTTGCCATCGCACCTATTGCCTTGAGCATGTGGAGGGTGGTGGTTTTGTACCCCAATGTCCTTCACATTTAAACTATATTGATGAGAGTGTCATCCAACTCGCACCCGATAAATATGTCTAATATTATTAATGAATAAAATAATAAATTAGAAATTGCTTAAGCGGGTCAAGAAATGGTAAAATTATTTCAAAAAAGAGTAAAGTATATAGCAACATATACAAATTTATCAATATTATTTTAATATAATAAGAAATTATAATATTATTATTAATTTTAATAAACAATATTAAACAAGAAATTAAAAAATGATGTTACAAACTTTCTTAATCTAATAATAATATAATAAATACACGGGAAAGATGGAGGATTAATATATAATAAAAATGAGATTAAAAGAAATAAATAAATAAATAGATACATAAATAATAATGAAAGTGAATAAATAAAATAAAACAATAACAAGGAAATACCATATAAAAGGTATAACAACAACTTAAAAATAGAAAACTAAAAGGTATAACAACAACTTAAAAATAGAAAACTAAAGGAATTTAAAGAAAGACAAAAACAAAACAAGGAAAGGAAAATAAAGACGAGGATAAAAAACAAGAAGGAAGAGGCCTAGGAGTATATGGATGGGATCCATGAATTGTTGATCTTTCGTCCATTGTCTCTATTGAGTGTAATATACGTTCTTTTTATTTCTATGGCTTCCCTCAATTTACCGTGATGAAAATGATCAATTCTAGCAAGGACTTGAGAATCTTTTGAACATATGAGTGTTTTATCTTATCGGCATGTTCAACTAAAGCAAGAGCGAGATGGTTTTTGGGCATGTTGTATTGATGAGCCATGGCATTGGCCCATGGTATTAATGTTTTTATGTGCTTATTAATTAAATTTAAATATGGTTGCATAATCATTATTCTATTTTATAAGGTAAAATGGATCTTAACTTATTGTTGTTACTTATAAGTTATATATTTTAATGTAATATGTATATTATGATTTTCATGTATCTAAAAAATTATTCGTAATTTTATTAATACCAACATAGGTCCATCTTAAATACGGATCTAACATGAGCCGAGAGGGATCCAATTTCTTCATTTGCAAATTTTTTTATGAGTAGACATTATTTAAATGTTTTGTATAGTTATTTTTTTTTTAGATTGTTATTTTTTTTTTTTTTTGGATATGAGCAAAATTTCAACTTTGATGACCGACGGACAATACTAGGTGTAGAATGATCCTCTACACTCAAAACACAAAATTACAATGTAACAAATTGAATTTTATTATTTTTTGTTAGATCTAAGACTTTTGTGACCCATAATCCTCACGACAAGGTGAGAAATCAATTGATCTGAAAGTATAAATAGCATGGATGCCTAGAGTTAGTAAGTTAGTTAAAAAAAATGGTGGTAGGGAAATATCTTATAAAATATTATATAATTAATTAAAAACTAGTTGTTATGCAATAATTAGATATAAAATATTATCTTCAAAATTATCAATTTATATAAAATATTTATTTAATAATATCACTTTATATAGTATTCTTTGTTAGGGATTGACTTATTCCCATAAAATCACGAATATATTTAGTTGAAAACTAATTGTTGGGAATACTTCAATTTAAAATATTTTATTTCAATATATTTTAATGATTATTTATTTAATATTTAGGGCAATAGGCCTTCCTATGCATCAACAATCGTCAACACTTTAACCTTTCTCTGTTCGATCAAGTGAGACACTTTCAACTGTTGATTTGAAGTGTCATCTGGCAAGCATGCACTGCACTTTGATTGCTTTTTCCAAATATCAGTTAAGTTGCCTTCTTTTGACCTCTAAGTTGTGTTGTGCATTGAACCTGGCCCTGTTATGCAAAAACTTTGATCAGATTGTCACTCTGCTAGTTTTTATCATTGCAGGTAGGCCGTTCTTTTCCCTCATTTTGGTTATTCTGCTTCTTTGTTTTCAGCGATCGGAGTCATTTCCCCTGTTTGGCTGGCTCTCAGAATCAGACCTGGAACATTGTTTGGTCTATGAGTATGGCCTCTTGTTTGCCTAGAATGAGCTGGAAACGGAGGATATTGCATCTTTCAACCATGAATTCTTGCAGAGCATGGGGATTGGAATCTCAAAGCACATGCTGGAGATTTTGAAGTTAGCCAAGCGCAAGCTAGGGAAATCGACTCCATATGTCTAGAGGCTTGTGTCTTCTTTAAAGAAAACGAAGCGTCGCGTTCAGAGATTTGTTCGCGGTTTTCTCCGCCCACCACCGCCTTCGAAGTCGACTTTGTATGTCTCAGCTTCGAAGGTATCTTGCAAAGGAAATCGCAGTTGTAGGCTCTTGGGTGGGTTACCGCCTACTCTGGCTCTCAAGAATGGGGAGGCGGTGGTTTTTGGGCGCGGGGATGTCAAGGAGAAGAAAAGTCCCTTGAGATTGAAAGCCGAGCCAGAGGATTTTTCGCGGCTGTACTCCTCAGCATAATGATTGAGTTTCACCTGTTAATAGTGGCGGGATTTGGCCATGGGCGTCCATGTTTAGCGATCTAAAGCCCACTTAAGGGTTCATAGGTTTTTCTTGATAGTTAATGGCAGACTATTGGAATTAGGATTCTTGTTTCTTTTCTGTCTGGTTTGTAGCGACATCCAGAACAGAGTACTAATGTGGAATGGAAAGCACAGTGTGACCCAATGGTAAGGAATAACTAACTTCTTTGATTTTCTTTTCTTTTAGTGGAAACTGATAAAAAAATATTCAATCAATTAATCAGTTGAGTTGAATTTTGTGGGGCATTGAATGGCATTCATCCATCCAGTCGAGCGCTTCTTCTGGAATGGGCGTTGAAGATGACTACAAACACGCTTTCCTAGAGCTGAAGAGGAAGAAGATCCTTCGCTGCGTGGTGTTCAAAATCGATGAGAAAACTAAACAAGTGGTTGTTGAAAAGACTGGAGGACCTGCCGAGAGTTATGATGATTTCATTGTTGCCCTCCCCGAGAACAATTGTTGATATGCTGTCTATGACTTCGATTTTGTCACCCACGAGAACTGTCAAAAAAGCAAGATCTTCTTCAATTCATGGTAATGAATTTCATCCACCTTCCCATTTCAATTCTCCCACAATTCATCAAGCCCACACCCAGTTTAGGTTGGTTCCTATTTAAGTTCCATTTTTAAGAATTTTACAGACTAACGAACTCTGATCAAGCTGAAAAATTAAGCTAATGTATTTGAATCGTTGGTGTGTTCCCGTCCCAGTCATCCTGGGGGCTCTTGTTATTATGGGTTTCCATTTTTCTTCTTTTCTATGAAGTTTTTGTGTCGTGAGATATCAACTTATTCTTCTTTATATATTTGTTTCCAAGGATTGTTTGGTCTGGTGCAGTTACAAATTTCATTGGATAGGTTAGACAATGCAACGAGTTCCATTATCACAAAGAGATATAAACAAAACCCTCAGCCAACAAGTTAATGTTCCGATCCCTTTAGCCTATTTCAAGCTTTATGAATCTGAAAGTTGGCTTTGGGATGCAAGACACTGGGTTGATTTGATAGCATCCTCCCCTCACTCTAGTAGTAATAGTATACTAACATTATTGGTTGTATAATTTTCATGCCTTGTGCCCCTTCTCTGGCTTGTGATTGTTATCTATGCAAGGTTTTACAAACTGATCAGGTTTCCTTTTACATTAATAATCACTCTATCTATGTTGGCTACGTGTTGTGAATAAACCCATATGCATAACAATTGCTAGACAAAGGTGGCTTATTAGGCATTACCAGTATTGTCTGTATGGGACCTTTTATACAATAATAATAATGACCCTTGATGAAGGGGATCTCTATTGTGTCTGATTGAAGCCATGATGCCTTAACTTCCTATGTTCTCGGTTGTCTGTAAGGGATTTTGTTCCACAATAATTAGTTTCTCTTAATGAAGGAAATCTATGTTGTGTCTGATTGAAGCTACAATGCCTTAACCGCCTATGTTCTATGTGGTTATGGACTGTTATCTTATTCAAACTCTCCCCAATACTAGATTAATGTAGGCCTTTTTTGAAGCCTCCATCAAACAAACACAATTGCATATATTCCCTCTTCTACAAAAGGGTGCAGTTGGTAAGAAATTTCAGACTTCTCTATAGTTTTCCTTCTTGGTAGCCACTGGAAGAGAAGGAACTTATGGTTATCTGCTTATGTGAACCCTTTCTGAAAATTAATGATCTTTCTATGGATCATATTAATTCAAATTCTCTTATGTCAACTATAAAAAAAATCCTCAGTCTATGGGTCCATATCGTCTTTGACTTTTCACAACATTGTGTCTAGTTGAAGTCATGATGCCTTAACCACCTCTCCTTGTGGATATTCTCTTTGATTATGGAGTATTATCTCATTCAAACACTGCAATGTTGGACTGATACAAGCCTTTTATCGAAGCCTACATTGAACAGGCACAAGTTCATTGTCCTCCTCTCTACAAAAGGATAAAGGCGTCGAGAAATTTTAGCCATCTGTAAATTTTTCCTTTTTGATAACTACTAGAGAAGGAACCTTTGCTGCTTTGCATAAGTGTAAGGTCATCTAATTTTTTTAAAACTTAATGATCTTTCTATGGATCAGGTTCATTCAAATTGTCTTAAGTCAACAATAAAAAAAGTATGTCCATTGGTCCAGTTTGTATCGACGTTGAATTTTCATAACATCGTGTCTGATAGAAGCCGTGATCCCTTAATTGCATCTCATTTTTGGATGATATCTTTGGTTTTGGGCTGTTATATAATTCAAACACTCTGCAATTCTAGATTGCTACATGCCATTAGGCTACAAACCTTTTCTGAAGCTTCTGAATCCTCCAACAACCGGGCAGAAGTTCATTTGTCCTCCTTTATACTACATGCTACAGGTGGCAATGAATTTCACCCATTTGTAAAGTTTTCCTTTCGGTTACCACTGGAGGAGCAGGAACCGTTTGCTTCTCTGCTTACGTGTAGGTCCATCTATTTCTTTTTGAAACATGATCGTTATATGGATCAAGTCAATTTTAATTGTCTTATATTGACTATAAAAAAATCTCCAGCCTAGTGAGCTAGCTCAAGTGGTTAAATGATTCAAGCTTCATGCAGGAGGTCCCCATTTCCTTTTTTTGTTTATCAACTCTTATCTATTTAAAATATCGTAATCCATGCATTTTCAGGTGTCGAGATGTATCCAAAATCAGAGCAAATATGCTTTATGCTACAACTAAGGACAGACTGGAAAGGGAACTTGATGGTTTTCACTATGAGGTTCAGGCCACTGATGCCGCTGAGATAGATATTGAAGTGATTAGAGATCGTGTCGTTTTTACCACATACCTTTCAATTTATTATTGCAGGGCGGTGCCATTAAATTTCTGTTGTGGACTCTTTGCAGTGGGAGATATTTTTATAAGAAAAATTGCAGCCTTGTCTGACAGTTCTTGCTTTATTGTTTCATTGCTCATACATGGATATTCAGCTCCTACAAAAGGTTGTATCAATCTGGTTGGTATTCAGAGTACTTGGTCTTAGGTTGTATCGATCTGGTTGGTTTTCAGAGCACTGGGTCTGAGGCCTTTTGTAGTTTGGTTTGCCTTTCATAATTTTTATGATGTAGATCTTTGATTCTGTATTATGTAGAACTATCACTCTGCAAGTACAGTTTCGCTATTAGCTTTGTAAATATTTTTCCTTAGCAATAGCTTATGGCTTGGACAAGAAGGGTGGAGAGAAAAATATTATATTTTTTGATCTTGGCGGTGGCATGTTTGATGTCAGCATTCTGACTATTGACAACAGAGTTTTTGAGGTTTTGGCTACAAACGGTGATACCCATCTTGGAGGTAATTTGTCTGAACTCTGTCTGGCAGTTTTACATTATGAATTTGAATACGTGGACGGTGGTTATCATTGACTTTTTTGGTTGGCTTTCGAGCTTTGAACTTATCAGGATGTATACTAATATGCAGGTGAGGACTTTGACCAAAGGATAATGGAATATTTCATCAAATTGATCAAGAAAAAAGAATATAAAGACTATTAGTAAGGATAGTAGAAATGAAATAAGACATTCAATGTGTTCCTTGTAATATAGATATAAACAAAACATCTAAAGAAAAGTAATTGCACAATGATCCAGTCCAAGAAAACAAGGTTTTCCACAAACCAATAAAGTCTTCTAGAAAAAATCAACAATTCCAATTTAATAATCCTATCGGCATCTCTTTGTACCTTTTGGGACAATTGCTAGTATTATAAACAATCTTATAGGAACATTGTTTGTTGGAGGATGGCTTGTTTCCCTTAATTAGAAATAAAACAATTGTAAGTTATATAGAACTAGGGTTATAGGTTAAGAATAGTTAATAATCTGTAAATTAAAAATAAAAAGGAGGTTCCATCATGTTATATTTTTAGTTATATTAACAAAACTAGTAATATTGCAACAAATAAATCTAGAAAGGGGAAGGTCAAGAGGTAAAATAAGAACTAAAACCTAAGGGGTCTGAAAAAAGCATTAAGGGGGGGGGATAACCGTGACGAGGGATATCTAAATAAAAACGAGTAGTTTAGAGAGAGA
Organism: Pinus taeda; assembly: GCA_000404065.3. Lineage (NCBI taxonomy): Eukaryota > Viridiplantae > Streptophyta > Pinopsida > Pinales > Pinaceae > Pinus > Pinus taeda. Next base: position 276,218 of record APFE030646082.1, read on the forward strand.
CTGCTGCTAAAAAATATACTTATTATTTTTATTACTTTTTAACTTTTTACACTACAACATCTCCCCCATACTGAGCTGAGAGACTGCTAAAAAATATACTTATTATTTTTATTATTTTTTTAACTTTTTACACTACAACATCTCCCTCATACTGAGCTTTATATTACTTTTAAATGACATATAAATGTTTACCAATCTTTTACATATTAATATAAATTAACATATTAAGCCAACATGTAAAAATGTTGATCAATTTTTTTACCTTACACCTACACATCACTCCTATAGAGAGCCTCTCCCCTATATATAATATTATATATATATTTAATATATATATAATATATATATATTATATATAATAATATATATATATATTGAAATGAGAGGTGGTTTTTCAGCATGTGGTATTGATGAATGGTGGTATTGGCCCATGGTATGGTATGGTATGGTCAATAATACCCATGGTAAAGTGGGGTGAGTATCTGTCCATGGTTAAAAATTTTGTTATATTGTAAGGATTATTTTGATTGTGAAATAAGAGATGGTTTTTAGGCATGTGGTATTGATAAGCTATGGTAAAATGGACATGAATATCCATGGTTAAACATATTGTTACATTGTAAGTTTTTTTGTAAGTATTGAAGTTTTTTATATGCTTATTAATTAAATTTAAATATGGTTACAAAATCATTATTCTATTTCATAAGGTAAAATGGATCTTAACTTATTATTGCTATTTATATTTTATATTTTTAATGTAATATGTATATTATGATTTTCATTTATCTAAAACATTATTTGTATATATTTTAATGTAATATGCATATTATAATTTTCATTTATCTAAAACATTATTCGTAATTTTATTAATAAAAACAAAATTACAATGTAATAAATTGAATTTTATTATTTTTATTACTTTTAATTTTTTAAAAACACTACAATATCTTCCCCATATTAGGTTCGCTCTTTCTTACATTACACTTATACATCACTGATATATTGTAGAGAGCCTCTCAACACAATTAATTTTTTTTGTTTATTTATAGAATATTTTGATTGTGAAATGAGAGTTGGTTTTTCCGCATGCAGTATTGATGAGCCATGGTCTTGCCCATGGTATCGTATGGTTAATAATATCCATGGTAAATTGGGGTGAGTATCCATGATTAAAAATCTGGTTATATTGTAAGCATTATTTTGATAATAGAATAAGAGATGGTTTTTTGGCATGTGGTATTGATGAACCATGGTATTGCCCCATGATATTGTTGGGTTGTGTTATATTCTTTCCACATAGTTAACAGGGGGTTTGAGGGGTACCCGTAACCCCACTTTATGGGGTCCGGGGCAGCGCAATTTTGATTTTGGACCCTATGTTAGGTTGGGCAGACCCACCTATGGTTTTGTGCATGATTTTTGCACATGTTTTTTGGACGCGATAGTTTTTCGGTCCATGGTATTAGATGCGATGGTTTTCGGTCCATGGTATTGGATGCTTCGGCATGTATAAATATGTATTATAACATTGAAAGGAACAATGAAAAATCAAGCTGGTAGTCCCAGTTTTGGAATCTAGTGGGAAAATCTCTGTGTATATGTGTTTTATGTGTTATGCTCTCGCATTGTTTATTTTTTTGTGTTTTAGAATTTGTATGCAGGTAATTTCTGTATGAGGTTAAAACCTACATTTGGTATCAGAGCTATTTTTGGCTTTAAGGGGACGCCTTTGTTGCTAAGGGGTTTCGCTCGAGCCTGTGGTGGACCCTGTTCAGTGGGAGATCTGCGAGATCGATTTTAGTGGTGAAAGAAGATGGTGAGTGGTGGAAAGATAGAGATCAAGAAATTTAATGGTCAGAGTTTTGAGTTGTGGAAACTCAAGATGGAGGATTTGTTGGTGGATAAAAATTAGTGGATCGTGGTAGATCCAGGTACTAAACCAACGGGAGTGATTGATGAAGAATGGAATAAGTTGGATCAGAAGGCAAAGAGCACATTGCGATTGTGTGTCTCAGATTCAGTATTGCTGAATGTATCAGGGGAAGCTACAGCAAAGGCTTTGTGGGACAAGTTAGGGGCTTTGTACCAATCTAAGTCTCCAGTGAATAAACTGTTCCTGCAGAAAAAGTTGTATAACCTGAGGATGAAATGTGGAGACTCAGTGACAGAGCATCTGAATGCGTTTAATACTGTGGTAAGTCAGTTAGCATCTGTTGATATTAAAATTTCAGATGAACATAAGTGCATCAGTTTGTTGTGTTCTCTACCAAATTCGTGCGATAGTCTGGTTAATAGGTAGCAATGCAACTGCCTTGCATTTTGATGAAATAGTTTCATCCTTGCTGATGGAGAAGATGAGACGGAAAAATATGGAGAGCCAGAATGGTGATGACTTGTCTATACGAGGACAGTCTCAGAACATAAACAAAAATAAGTCATCGAGTGGGAGATCTAAATCTCCAGGAAAACCTGTAAATGTGGTGTGCAGGAAATGTGGAAAGGAAGGGCACTTCAAAAGGAACTATAAATCTAAAGCTCTTGATAAAGGAAATGGATCTGATGATGATCCTTCTACAAAGGCGAAAACCACCTCAGATGAAGGTGGGGATATGTACTTAGCTTCTTCAAGTACACATGTAGAACATGATGCATGGTTGATTGACTCAGGTGCATCCTTTCACTTCACTCCCCATAGAGAGTGGTTCTGCGAGTATGAGAAATATGATGGTGGTGATGTCTTCTTAGGGGATGACAGGAAAGCTAGAATCATTAGTCGCGGAAAAGTAAAGTTGATGTTGCAAGGTGGAAAGGTTAGAACACTTCCGGGTGTTCTACATATTCCTGCATTGGCCATAAATCTAATTTCTGTGAGCAAGCTGGATGATGCAGGTGTAAAAGCAGTGTTCGAGAAGGATACCTGCAAGCTGGTTCGGGGAGCACTGGTATTGATGCGAGGAGATCGGACTGGAACTCTATACAAGCTGCAAGGTAGCACTGTTGTTGATGGGTGCAACAGTTCTATGGTTCCTGAAAGTGGAGCAGAAAATCTAGCCGTCTCTGGAGAGAGGACCATGTTGTGGCATCAAAGGCTTGGACATATTGGGGAGAAGGGCCTTCGAATACTTCACGGTAAAGTTATGGTAGAAGGTATGAGTAATAGCTCTCTGGATTTTGATTTCTGTGAAAATTGTGTATATGGGAAGCATAATCAGGTGAGTTTCCCCTCTGGAAGTAAGAGGGCGAAACAAATATTAGAGCTTGTGCACAGTGATGTGTTTGGACCTGTGAAGGTTCCATCACTAGGTAAGTTTGTGTACCATGTATCATTTATAGATGAATTCTCAGGAATACATGGATGTATTCCTTAGGAAGAAATTTGAAGTCTTTGGACAGGTTTAAAGAATTCAAGGCTTTGGTGGAAAACCGAGACAGAGAAGAAGATAAAGGTGCTGAGGACAGATAAATGGTGGAGAGTTTTGCAGTAAGGAATTTGAAGAATTTTGTAAGAAGTGTGGTATAGCACGGCAGAAGAATACTCCATATACACCTCAGCAAAATGGAGTTGCAGAAAGAATGAATAAGACGTTGATGGAAAGGGAAAGAAGCATGCTTAGTGGTGCCGGGTTAGGACATGAATTTTGGGCAGAGGCGATGGATACCGCATGTTACTTGGTCAAAAAGTCACCTTCATCAGCGTTGGAGGATAAGACTCCACAAGAGGTATGGACTGGTGAGAAACCCTATCTTTCACATCTGAGGGTATTTGGATGTGATGCATATGTACATGTTCCAAAGGAGAAACGAACCAAGTTGGATAGTAAATCAGAAAAGTGCATCTTTATTGGGTATAAGGATGGTTTGAAGGGTTATAGGCTTTGGAACCTAGTAACAAGGAAGGTTGTGTACAGTTGAGATGTGGTGTTCAGAGAGGTGAAAGATGTTATTAAACATGAAGTCCAACCAAAGGAACCTGAGAATATATAGCTTGAGCTAAAGGAGGAAGAATTAGACTCTACAGCGGAGGAGGAATCAAATGCTAAAGAGTCACAAAATCCGGGTGTAAGAAGATCAATTCGAGAAAAAAGGCAGCCAGAAAGGTATAGTCCATCTGCTTTCTATTCAAATTTTGCTTTGTCTAATATTGATGATGATCCCAGAACTGTGAAGGAAACAGTGGATTCAGAGGATGGAAAACTCTGGAAAGAGGCCATGGTTGATGAAACAACATCTTTGCACAAAAATGAGGCTTGGGATCTGGTGGAGGTTCCGGTTGGAAGGAAACCCATTGGCAGCAAATGGGTGTTCAAAAAGAAGACAAATGCAAAGGGAAAAGTGGAGAAATACAAAGCTCGGTTGGTAGCAAAATGTTATTCCCAGGTGTCGGGAATTGATTTTGGTGATATTTTTTCTCCTGTTGCCAAGGTAACTTCTGTTAGATTACTTTTATCTGTTGAAAAATGCGCAACAAGAAATGCTAAATTTAGAATGTGCTAAAAATAGACCTGCTAAAAATAGCATGTCTAAAAATAGCAGTTTGGCCAGTGAGGTCATTGGCCACATTGGATGAGAGGTGAAACTACTAAAAATAGAAAGTTCTAAAAATAGCATTTATGGGTCCCTTCCTATTTATAGTTGTCCCTAGTCTATCTATAGGAAGTAAAATTAATTTTGGTCTTAACAGCAGTTGGAAATATTAATTAATTAATTCTCCATGAGTTAATTAGTTAAGGAAAAGCAAACTTGAAGTCTTTGTGAGAACATGCAATTATTTCTCCACTAATTGGGGAATGTGTCCTTAATTTCCTCCACTGATTAAGGGAATAAGTATGAGTTCTATATTGAGAGAATCAGTTGACTTAGTTCTAACTAGTCAAGTCCAGTTAGATTATTTTAACAACTTGTTAAAATAGTAAAATATAGTTTGTTAATGCTTGCATGCATGTGAAAACTATTATTTTAGATAATTGAGGTTTCACTCATGGATAATTGTTGCATGTCAGTTCTGTCAGAGACCCAGTTGAGATCAGATGAGGGACAATGGACTATCAGATGCTTGGATATTTCTAGTAAGTACTCCTTGCATGGAGAAGGATCTATTATAGGATATTGGAGGACTTGTGGCCTATATATTGAGGCCTAGGTATTCCATGATTTTTATCTTCTGGTTGAAGATCATCAGAGTACAAAGAGAGCAGGATAGCTTGAGAGCTGATTCTTTTTGTATTGTGAAGAGGATTTCCACTTGATTGATAATACATGGTTGGGGTTTTATGCTGATGCTTTCCCCTAGATATATCTTGTGTTATGTGTGATTAATTCTCTTGATCAGTGATGCATGTTTCTACTTGATGTTGCTCATGATTTCGGTTATGCTTCCGCTTAATGTTTTGTAGAAGTAGAACAAATATTATGCTTTAGGACATTGCATATATCGGTTTGTTCTATAGGTGAAATTTCTACATTATCTATTGTTGTTGCTTTTGATTTTGAGGTAGAACAGATGGATGTCAAGACATCATTTCTTCACGAGGATCTCGAAGAGGAAATCTACATGAAACAACCTTAAGACTTTGCGGTGAAGGGTAAGAAAGAACTGGTATTCAAGTTAAAGAAGTCTTTGTATGGGTTAAAATAGTCACCAAGGATATGGTATCAGAAATTTGATACATTTATACGGGGACTTGG
>APFE030646082.1:281922-309422 GCA_000404065.3 Pinus taeda
TATGGTTTTGTGCATGATTTTTGCACATGTTTTTTGGACGCGATGGTTTTTCAGTCCATGGTATTGGATGCGATGGTTTTCGGTCCATGGTATTGGATACGATGGTTTTCGGTCCATTGTATTGGATGCTTCGACATGTATAAATATGTATTATAATTGAAAGGAACATAATGAAAAATCAAGATGGTAGTCCCAGTTTTGGGATCCAGTGGGAAAATCTCTGTGTATATGTGTTTTATGTGTTATGCTCTTGCATTTTTTATTTTTCTGTGTTTTATAATTCCTATGCAGGTAATTTTGTACGGGGTTAAAACCTACATATGGTATGGTTAATACTAGCAATTGAACTAGATGTTGCAAAGGAAACGTCGTAGCGTAGGAAATAATAGCATTAAAGAGTTACTCTTCGATGATGACAGTGAAAGTGTCACTAGATGTTGCCAAAGGGTGTAAGTAATCTTAGTTAAAGAGGGAGGTCTCAAAAATTGTATCATTGACATCATAGGAGTATCCACACTATGAGGCTCTCTCTTGTTGGTTATTTAGGGTAGTTGTCAAAGATTGCATTGTAGAGATAGCAAATATCTCTATCCTTAGTATCTATCCTAGTAATTATTGACCAGAAGATGCTAATTTGGTCTTTTGGTTAAACATCCATATGTATTTTCCCTAGTAACACTTGTGTTTGAAGTATTTTGCTACTTGAATGGTTGGAATTTATCAACACCCTATTTGAATATGCCAACTTTATCTGGGATTCAATTTTTTTTGCAATTGATATAACTCTCTTGGGTTTCATTCAGATCTATTTATGTTGTTCCCCCAATTCAAACTCTAGCAAACATTTGTATCATTATGTTTTTTACCAATCTATGAATAGTGACCTGCATCTAATGAATTTGGATAGATTATAAGAAGTTAAAGCCAAAATATACATCTTTTGAACTCAAGGATGTTGAAAGCAACAATCACTATATATAATAAAATTAATGATTTTCATTTTCCAAAATATCAAACAATATCCCATTTCCATCTTAGGTGGAATTCTCTATGTGGAAGGGTATAAATGTAGAATCATATGATTGGAATTTTCATTTCCATATTGGGTATAACTATCTCTTGATTAATTAAGAGTTATAATGAAATTCAGAAAAAGGTACAACAATCACTATATATAGTAAATGATTGCAATTATCCATGTGGAAGAAGGGTATAAATGTAAAACCACATGATTGAAATCTTCATTTCCATATTGGGTGTAACTATCTCTTGATTGATTGTCATTTATAATGAAATTCAGAAAAAAGTACAACAATCACTATTTATAGTAAATTATTTTCACTTTCCAAAATATCAAATATTCATTATAAATATTCTATTTATAATGAATAGAATATTTATGCAATAAATTTATAAAATTATGATAGCAATTAATAGGATATTCTTGCAATAAATTTATAAAATGGATATTCTTGCAGTAAATTTATTGATTGAGATTTATAATGAAATTCATAAAATGTGCAAGAATCACTATATATATTAAAATTAATGATTTTCATTTTCCAAAATATCAAACAATATCCCATTTCCATCTTGGGTAGAATTCTCTATATGGAAGAAGGGTATAAATGTAAAATCATATGATTGGAATCATAATTTCCATATTAGGTGTAACTATCTTTGATTGATTGACATTTACAATGAAACTCATAAAAAGGTACAATAATCATCATATATAGTAAATAATTTTCACTTTCCAAAATATCAAACATCTTAGATTACTCTATAATAATGAATAGAATAATTATACAATAAACCTATTAAATTATGATTACAATTAATAGAATATTATTGCAATAAATTTATAGAATTATAAGATTTCACATGTGTTATTGGACCTTCCAGCTGCCAATATACAAAGGGATAACATGTTTTGGATGAATATTGCATATCAAGCACTATCAAACTTGTCCAACGAGATAACCATAATTTCCATGGCTCTACGATTGTTGGGTTTGAAATTGAGATATCATTATGGTTATGAGTTATCTCAATCATTAAACCACAACACAACAAACAAACAAAAATGAGGTAATTTGTCTATTCTTATTGATATATTTTAATCAAGCTACTTTTCAGGCTTTTCAAAAATCATACAAGGTGTTTTCAAATAACAACATTCACATTGTCTATTTTGAGTTAGTGAAGTTTGTAGTTAAAGCATAACTCTATGTTTATTGGGCACCCACATTTTCACCATGCCTTAGGAGGTATGTTCCAACTGCTTATGATAATTCATTCAATGGAGTCATTGTAATCGAGGGCACTCTCCTAATCACCCTCGCTTAGAAAATTTCTTTGAGCAACAAGAAAGGGTGAATGGTAAACCGTAAAATTCTAGTAGAGAAGGCAAGCCTTATCCATAAAGACATTGGCCCATACAAGAACAGTGGGGGCAAAATCAATTCACTCTACCTCTAGATGGAAGAATAATCAGGTTTGGTGACTCTCTATTCCAGACTCCTGTGCAACAAATATGAACAAAAAAATAACATAATATCAAATACCCTCCCATATGACCCAAAAAAAGGGACAGTAGCATTCTTGCCTTCCTACTCAACAAATATATATATATATATATATATATAACATTGTTTGAATATCCAACAAAAAAACGTAAAATTATGAACCTACATTACCGGATTACAAAACTTTATATTCTTAATAACTCAACCATTACTGTACTTTTCAGGTTTTAAGAAAACAATGTCTGTAAAATTTAGGTCCAAATAGAGTAGGATGTTTCAACATGATTCAAAATAAGTAGATAGGTTCTATGATATTGACATCTCCCTATCACAAATAAATATTCAAAACCAAGTCAAATTACGTGAGATGTCTGAAACTAATAATGTCAGCAAAACTATGAAGTCTGGCTACAGGATTCATTTCTTTTCTTTGTCATCCAAGTAGCGCCCTACTGCGAGTAAGTCTTTGACAGAAGTCAAGCACCTTTGTGTGTGCTTTGATCTTAGATGGTTTAAATCATGTCAACCTCATCCCGTCTAAATTCTTTACGTGGGAAAGGGCTACATATACCCATAATCAAATGCCCTGGAAAGACTTTTCTCCAACTCTCCAATGTCATCGCTGGACACTTGTGCACAGTAATAGCCCATGCTAAAATTAATGGCCCCTGTGTTCAGGTACCCACCTTCATAAAGATGTTAGGATTTTGATGTCATAATCCTTTCAACCCTATAGAGAAATATCATCTTTGGCCAAAGTCCTGTTGGACTAATAACTTTTGACTTTGTGTCATCCCTACAAAATCAACAATCTGGCCCATTGCACCATTCACCAGTCATATCCCAGCATGTATATTCTTGAAAAGCATCACTTGCGCCCCTATGTAAAGACCAATCTGATCAGGAGCAATTCTAGTCTTTAGCTTACTCTTTTCGTACTCTTCTCCTTCATCCTCAGCACTAAAAGTGACGATTTCCTACCCCAAAGAATTCAGTCTCTCATCATTCACCCTCCTAAATCATCATTCCTCGTATACAATCTAATCACAAACTCATCCATGGATGGACCATGGTAGTTTTTCAATTTGGCCAAGGATTTTGAGCCCCACAAACCTCTTCTTATTTCCTGCATCATCTCTACTACCTCCTTATCTGACTGCAATAAACATGGGTTAATTCAATTTTCTTGTCAAAGCACTCATCCCAACAATCTACTTCAAAGGCAAAGAACTTGTCCAAGTTTTGACGCATCACCAGTGGGAGTTAGAAGAAATCCCATGTCACCACAAGCTGCAACCCACCCCACACCCCTTTCTCGTTCGATGGCTGCCTCAAATTATTGGCAACATAATTTAATTGATCAAAAACTCTCTATCAATCATGCTTATCTCATCTATAACCAATGCCTTAGAATTTTTCCATCTGTCAACATTTATGTTTTTCTTTTCAATTAGTGTCAACAGTACTTTCTCAATCACAGCAAATTGTGGAGCTCCAGTAAAGGAATGTAGAGTCATGCCATTCAAATGGCATGCTGCAATCCAAGTTGAGGCTGTTACAAAGACGGAGCCTGGACCATGCAATTTCTTCAATATTTTTACTACAAAATTAAGAAGATAACTCTTGCCTGTGCATGCAGAGGTTGTAAGAAAAATAGGTTTCCCTCTTGAAACAACATTCAAAATTGTCATATGCTCATTGGATAATGTAATGTGTCCCTTCAAATGGTCCTCCAACATTCTCATCATGTACTTCCATTCTAGATGTTTTCTCCATTAATTGGTTTATAATGAAATTCAGAAAATGTGCAACAATCACTATATATAATTAAATTAATGATTTTCATTTTCCAAAATATCAAACAATATCCCATTTCCATGTTGGGTATAATTCTCTACATGGAATAAGGGTATAAATTTAAAATCATATGATTGGAATCATAGTTTCCATATTGGGTGTAACTATCTCTTGATTGATTGACATTTATAATGAAACTCAGAAAAAGGTACAATAATCACTATATATAGTAAATGATTTTCGCTTTCCAAAATATCAAACATCTTTAATTACTCTATAATAATGAATAGATTATTTATGCAACAAACCTATTAAATTATTATTACAATTAATAGAATATTCTTGCAATAAATCTATAAAATTATAATTACAATGTTATTGGACCTTATGGTTGCGAGTATACAAAGGGATAACATGTTTTGAATGAATGTTGCATATCAAACATCGTCAAACTTGGCCAACAACATGATTTCTGTGGCTCCACGATTGTTGGGTTTGAAATTGAGACATCATTATGGCTATGAGTTATCTCGATCATTAAACCACACAGATCAAACACAACAAATGCATCTCTGCAAAATTTGTTGAACTAAAATGAAGAAGAACAACAGAAAGAAGCCCAAATCAAGATTTCAAAAGAAAAAAATAGGGGTGAGAAGAAAATGACACCTAAAGGCTTCACGCTTGGTCAAAATTGTGAGCCAATTCATTCCCACCTATGCACCCATCAGAGATAAAAGCTCAAACAACATTTTGCACGATGGAGTTGAACGTAATTAGTTCCATGATTTCTGATTTTGAACTTGTTAAGCTAAGAGTTCAAACCTACCACCATGGTTATTCAACACCAATCTCACAACAATTATGAAGTAGAAGAATTAGAAAGCCAATGATAAAAGAGCCAAAAAGAATTTCCACAGACTTTTCATCCTGAACAGACACACCTCATTCTGGATCATGATAAGCTACATAAGTCGGATCTATAAAAATTCAAGAAGAAAGATGCTCAAATCAAGATTTTAAGAAAAAAAATATGGGTGAGAAAAAAATAATACCTAAAGGCTTCACGCTTGCTCAATATTGTGAGCCAATTCTTTCTCACCTATGCACCCATCAAAGATAAAAGCTCAAATACTTGTCATCATGAACAGGCACACCCCATTCTAGATCGTGATAAGCTACATAAGCCGGATTTGCAAAAATGCAAGAAAATGAATATTGGGGCGATCCAGATAACAAGCAGTTATGATGCAATAGTGTTAATAGTAGGTGGAGACTTGTCACTGGAGGTAGTCTTTAGACTGCACAAGTTTGTTGTTACCTGGCAGCGACAACAGCTCGTAACGCAAGTTGCACTTTGATTATGTTGTTAATTGGTCCAAGCAAACAAGAAAAATATTGCCCTCAACACACATTGCATAGTACGAATTAAATTATGAACCTTCTTATAAATCAGCAGGACGATCCAGAAACTCTCTATAACTATTATCGCATGGAAGGACAAAAAAATAAATAAGTGTTGAGTCTATTCCGGAGCGACCCGTGCCGGAAGGCACACGTTACATTATCTCAAAATTAAACAATAATAAGACAATTACTGCATAGAGTAGTTGAGGATTACAAATCCTAACACCACATACATAAAGGAATTTTTCTTTAATGTTTGTAACCCTAAATGTGAGAGCCTTAGAAGACAAAAAAACTCTAGCTTAGGGATTAAAATTTTTCAGATTCCCAATTGATGCTCAGAGTACCGACTTGTAAGAATTCTGAGTAGTTGAATTAGAAGTGGACCAGTGGCCAATATTTTTAATCACATCCTAGTCGAAAATGGCATCACAAGTGGAAACAACAATACCTAGTCATAGTAGAAACCAATGGCAAGCCATAGATGTAGTAAGCTGAATAATGGGCTTAAAATTAAATGTCGAATGCAAAACGTATTTGGATAGAGAGTTATAAGAGAGCTTATCTAGGAAGTAGACAGAGTGAGCAAACGTTGAATTACATCATCTGCAACAACAATATATGAAGGCTGTTCTGACTTGATTAATTTCTTGTGCCATTGCATTGCCATTGGTAAGCATTGTTTACCTATTCTCAATAGATATCATAAATTGATACAAAAAATAGCACAAGTCAAGAAGTTAGGATTTCTTATTTCCCTTTTAGAAATTTGTGAATTATCAGTACATACTACAAGAACCAATGCTTATGACTTGCTGAAAGGGTGATCCTATGTTGAGAACGAATGCCCATGTTACCCATTAATGTTGTTTTGAAGGTTCAAAACCAAATGTGACATTTCCTTTCACTGCAAATGGACTTCTCAAACGACTATTCATTGACTACTAAAGAATATCAACAAGGGAATCTAAATAGTCGCGACAATAAAAATAAAACTTCACTATGAGGATGAGAGAATTATAACTTTGCCCCTTTTTTCTAGAACAATAAAACACGGAATGCTATCGAATTGAAAAGCTTGATCATGTTTTTTCCTTGTATTTTCATTTGAGAAAGGCAGGCAAGCCATGGCAGTCCCCCTTCTTCGACCGAGATAGCGCTTGCGACAGGAAAGATAATGCGGACAAGCGTAGGGTAGTTGCCATAAGGATGTGGGAAAAGCCTTGTCGGTGAAACACATAACGTCAATTGTATACAACGACGATATATACGCAAAGGGGAAATAGAAACCGCCTGTGTCGATGCAATTCAAATCAATGGAATAACACAATTTAATCATCTAACAATGGATCAAATTCACAAAGGGATGACAATTCAAATCAATGGAATAACACAATTTAATCGCCTAACAATGGATCAAATGTCACAAAGGGATGACAAGAGTGCATAGAGGGGAGTTGGTTTGAGAGGGAAACGTTTTATATGACGTAAATATCCATGATAAAGTGAGGGAGAATACCATGGTTACAAATCTTGTTATATTCTAAGTTTTAGTGCTTATTAATTAAAATTAAATATGATCATAGAATCATTATTATATTTTATAAAGTAAAATGGATCTTAACTTTTTGTTGCTACTTATAAGTTATATATTTTAATGTAATATGTATACCAGCAATTGCACCAAGAGGTGCAAAGGAACTCCGATAGGAGAGGAGATACAATCAAGTGAAATATATGGACAATGAAATACAATCTAAATTTGAGTTTCTATGTATCTTCTAAAGAATGTAGCAGGAGGTTAAATTTAAGAAGAAAGTTACACTAAGCATAAATATCCCAGAACAATGACAATTCTTGCAGAGACAAGGTACATAGCAGAAGAGTTCAATTTCTTTGGGTTATTTTAAAATGGTATCAATTAAATTATGAAAATAAAAATAAAACATAGCAAAGTAGCCCCACCTTCTAGCTAGATATTACGTGCAAGGGTTTCTTAGGGAAAATCTTTGTGTCTATTGTGAATTGTTTTTATTTTTTTATTTTTTTTCTCTTAATTAATCAAGTGAAAAGTCAACTAATTAAAGAACCTGGAATCTAAGAAAAAATTAACAGTAAATATTTTAGTGATTTTTTCAAATTTGTTGTGAAAAACTATTCCAATGGAATATCTATGGCAATTTATAGATCACATTCAACATTGTTCATGCAAAGGCTCAAACACAAAGGTTGAGTTCTTAACTTTATGGACCTTTTTTCTTCATTTTGGAAGCAATTGGGGTGTATCTAAATTAGAGGTCATGGGTGACTCTAAATTGGTGATAGATTGGACATGTAAAAATATTATGTTGGATAATGTATGTATTGCCCCTATTCTTTAGGAAATCCAAAATATTATTCTATCATTTGCAATGGTACTCTTTCAAGCATAACTACAAAGGTTGAATCAAAAGGTAGATGAATTATCAAAGGAAGATTTGGAATTATATCCTATCCTTTTTGGTTTCTATGAGTATTGGGATAGCTAGGAGATGGAAATCATGGAGTTTTATTTATAATTATGATTATTTGTAGCTCGACATTTTTTATTTTTTTTGGTAGGTAAGCACCCACGGGGGATTTGAACTAGTGACCTATCGTAAGGAGTGCCTTAACAGTGCACCCATTCACCGTCAATCCAAAGCCCCGTGGGTTGTAGCTCGTTATTTTCAATATCTCTTTGATGAGCAAATATTTTTGAGATATTTCTTGAAACAAGTTGTTAAGCATCAACCCTTTTTATCATTATAAAAATGTTTTTCTTTTGTCAATAAAAATGGTGAATATAATGTCATAATTATAGCTATTATTTGGAATTTTAGGGAAGTGGCTCTTTAGATGTTGAATTTTGATGAGTCCTTCTAGTAGTAACATGTATATTATCCACATTTATATAAATATAAACTTTTTAGTTTGGAATGTCTGTGTGTATATGTTTTTTCTTTATATTCTACATCAAAATTCAAGATGAAAAAGATTATTTTTTACATTATCATCTTCCCAAATTAAATTTTGCCACGACTAACACTATATATTGATATATGAAACTCTTATATTTAATGGAAATATAAAATAATAATATATGATATTATTAACATATTTCAAAAATCAAATTATAAAAATTATAAAATATTTAATTAATAAAATTATAAATAACTTATAAAAATAAATTAAATTAATGAATTTTATATAAATGTTTTTTTTGTATATAATATAAAAATAATATTCAAATATTACACAACAAAAGGAAAAAATATATTTAAAAAATAATATACAAATTATATGATATATAACAAAAACATTTATAATGTGCTCTTAACATTTAACATTGAGAGAGGAGAAAGATTAATTTTCATATTCTCATCTTTCCAAATTTAGATTTTGCCACAACTCAATCATCTCAATTTGATCCCTTTCAACTCTTGATAAATCTAGAGTTAAAATGATCCTATGTTGGTTTTGAACAACACACTATAAAATGCTTTAACTATAAGAACTTTTAATTTTCACTTCCTGTTGTAAATATATATATATATATATATATATATATATATATATATATATATATATATTATCTCTATATAGATATATCTTTTACTCAATTCCCATATTGAAATATGTGATTTATAAACCGGATATTACTACTTTCTTTTCTTTCTTTTTCTTTTCTCTTCTTCTTCTTCTTCTTCTTTTTTTTTTTTTTTTTTTTTAATATCTGACCCCTACATCCACAAGAAAATATAGGTAGATCAATCTAAAGAGATCTACTTGTCGACCAAACTAGCACGGCCTAAACCCAAGGACGTCGAGGAGATTTGACCATGTGACTTGTGACCTCCTAATAAACATGTTTTTTTTTTGTTATTAATAGTTTTTAAATATTATATATAACCTCTATATTAAAAATAGAATAAATTGCAAATTTTCATATTGAAAACATAATAAATTACACATCTTCCTCACAAGTGAAAATTTTTGGCCTTCTTCACATTATCAATATTAAAAAGAAATAACAAATAACCCAATTAACCCACTACTAATTTGATAAGTAAATTATGATAATTTTTCTTAAAATATATATATACATTCATTTAACTCTATAAACATTTAATTGACACGTCAATTTTTTCATGGAACATTAATTAAACCCATACTTACTAAGCTCAATAATAAAAATAACATTCAATAATATGAATGTGTCAAAACATAAATGAACCACAAATTTTTTAACTACAACCAAATAAGAATACATGATCCGTGGTTATTTAAATAGTATTATTGTTTTCACAATCAAAACAAATTTCCTCGGCTTCTTTGTAATCAAAGAAGCGATAAGATGTGTAGATTGATCGTCCAAAAAATTCCGTTAACTTTCTAAAATTTTACAATTAATTATCAACATTCTGATCGCTCACTTTAAATTTAATATTTGGAACATCAATATGAGTTTGCCTATTTTCTTATTTTCTTTGAATTAAGATTGTAAAATGATAATTAAATATGGAATTGTCTATAATGCGACTTTTTGGAGATTCCAGTGACGGAATCTGGCGGAAGAAATGAGGTTAAATCTTGATTTTTAGCAGTTAAAATGGTTTTTTAATTGCATATTTGGATTCAGCGCCCTGGAAAACCTCTGGGAGCCATTGATTGTGCAGAAACTAGCTATCAAACTTGGGATTCCAATGAATTGCTGTCGGATTTTGACCGGAAAAATCCGCCGGAAAGACTTTCAAAAAATCGCGTTATAGACTACTTCATTAAATATTTGCAACCGTAGTATCCTTGAAATAGATATGGTTTATGGTTTATATTCCTATATTTCATCAATATTTTTTTCCCTTCCTTTCTTTTCTTATTTTATTTGTTTATTTATTTATAGAATGTAAAATTTATTTTGACTTTATTTAAGTTTATTATTTAAGCATGTATAACAACATCAAAAAGCCTCAATTTTATATTTGGAATTGCTTTACTTTTTACTCTCCCAATTTCTTTTATACATTAATAAAAATTGGACTTAAATCAAATAAGTTTTTAAAAGAGATGCAAAAAATCGGTTTATGGGTTTTGGTTGAAAAGTAAATTTAAGGAATAGGAAATAATGTTGGTGCGTATGTGGAGAATTTTTTTTCGTTCAAAAAGTGTGATCTGAACACTCGCTACTACATAGATTGATAGATAAATATGTATCAAGATTGTTAGATATATGTCTAAACTTGCTACAACAATCTATAAATATATTTATCTAGTTATCGTTTATTGGCTTATACATTCATCCACCCATTACCCTCACAAGCATCTTATTCTTGATTCAACATTTTACAATATTTAGACTATGAGTGCAACATTTGATTTGTGTCTATGTATAGATCTCTACACTACAATTAAACAAGGCCTGCAAGGATGAATTACCAGAGGAATTTGGTTTATTTGTCTGTTGTTCCTATGAGGAGAGATCGCAATCCAACATGATCAAAGACAAGGAAGGTGAATAATGACAAAGATTAAAGATTAATCCCACGTAAGAAGAAATGGAGCAGCGAGAAAGAAAGCTTCTATCATCATATAGTTCAAGACTTCAATCAACTATGGAGGAACAAGTACATGATAGGGTTGTCCCCTTTTGATCAATCTGACATAACATGTAATGATATTGATCAACCACATTTTCTGGGTTGCCTGCACACATTCCTTTTGTCATTGAAGCGTATGAAAGTAATCTATGGGCAAGGAGCGACTCTCTTTAGAATAATGAAGCATTATTTCGAACTGTTCGTTGCATTGGTCTTACTCTTCATTATTTTTAGTGTCAGACATTCATCCAACAAAGGCCAACATGATATTCTAAACTCATATAACATGCGGGAGTTGAAAAAGGGCGACATTAAATTCAAATCCTTCTCCACAAAGTCTGCTTAGATCTAATTCGATAAATAATCTCCCTGGACTTCTCTCTCTCAGCCAGGGCAATGGTGCCAATTTTATACATCACTAGCTAGGCGGATCTTCACCATCCTGGACGAATGAAAACTAGGAAATTACTTAGAGGGTTGCGATAACAACTTTAAGTTAGTTCTTCTTTTAAGCTTATGCCTTTCTTTGGTGTTTATTGCAGGCAAGCGAAGTGTATGCGTAGATTGTAGATTGCCATGGTTCCAGAAGTTGAGCTTGGATTTTTGGTTATTGTGGTTGATCATCAAACAATTAGATTAGGTTGTAGATTCGTTTATTCAGAGTGACATGTGTTTAAATGACAACAAAATGTGTTTAAATGGTAGCAAAATGAGTCGTGCAGTGATGCGATTCCTCCCCCTCCACTAAGGATGGCACATTCATTCTTCGTAAGGTTGGTGAAGCATGTTGACGAACATGTTTATCTAAGGTGCTACCGAATTTAAAGAAGCTGGACGTAAGAAACAATCAGTTGTCTGGTGCAATCCCAAAGTTCGCCTTGAGAGTGTCGGTTCTAACAAACAACAATCCACAAATAGGGAAATCCCATTCACTTGGGTCATCTCCACCTTATGTCTCATCAGGCTCTTCAGGCAGCGACGAGACGTTGAGCGACAGTGACGTTAGCTGTCACGCCCCCAGGGCTACGGTAATCTTTCAACCGCTCTTGGTGAGGTGCAACACCACCAAACACTTTCTTTTCACCAATACTTATGTTCGTAGACTACGCCTAACCACTTATCCTACTTAGTTTGTGTTTCTCAACCAAGTAATTATCAATGTTCCGTTATACCAATGAACACCTATACACATTCATTAACATCAACAATTATACATGAAGAACACAATTGCACAGTATAAAGGGAGGGGAAACTCCCTGAACAATGAGTCTGCCCGATAATATATTATACAGTCTTTTACAAGTTACAAACTTTACAAGTATACTTGGCAACCCCAAGTTTCATACTTAGCCAAATTTACAATCTTCGGCAAACTCGGCTGCCTAGCTCGTTGGCACCTCCGCACGGTTTCCGCACGACTTACCAACCCTTCATTCACCTTGTCGCACGATCGTGTTGTTTACCCAACTTCGGCGTGCCTCGTCGTAACCAAGTTGCCACACACAGGCGCCTCCGCACGAGTCACACCTCCGTTCACAATCTCAACACTTCACCAAAAGTCACACCGTGGACACTTGCACGACGGGCGGGCGCTCACCCGAGTCACCCAAGAACCCGTGCCAAGTCATCGCACAAACCGAGCATTCACCCTTCGTTTCACCGTCGGGCGCTCCTTCACACAACCCGGGTGCCACACACCTATGCACACCCTTCTCCAACCGGCGGGCGCTCCTCTACTCGTGCCCTTCACCCAAACCAAGAAACGACACTATCTCCATGCGGCCTTGCCCAAGAACGGGCGCATCACCAAAAATGCGCCTTCCTTTTCTTTGTTGCATCCACACTTTAGTTCTACGCCTTCTTCACATGATGAGCGAAGTCGTTTTGTTGAGCGATGGTCCAAATGAGTCCAACTTGCATACAATATATACCAGTGGCAGGGTGAGGTCGTAGATACCCGGTTGACCTACCCACACCCTCATGCCATCGCAAATATGCTTCTAAACACAAGTTGGCCATCCTCCAAACGCTCTTGAGTAAGGTCGGCCTTATTATGTTCGTTGGTCGGCCGGTGGGTGCTCCTCCACGCTCCCACGCATATATAAACCATCCGCTCAACCTTCCACACACTTGTATTACACCATAACACCTTCGCACGCCTAGGTCGAACTTGCATTTCAAGCCGGAACGCGTTCAAGGACTGCAGGTCCTTACATCCTCCTCCACCTGAAGTCGTTGTCGTCCTCGACAACATACCATCCTGGTAGCCATCCACCAAGATCAACAATATCTGTCTCATCCTCGGTCCATGATGTCAACTCCTCCACATACTGCAAACATCCTTGCAACATATATAGAATTCCCATCTCCATCATGTGTCGTCCTCATCCTGTGAACTGTCCTCCTTGTCTGCCTGATGTCAGCATCTCTCTGGTACACTGCTAGCCCCCATGACTTGAACTAGTCGGGTGATCAGTCCAACTGTCACGCTCAAATCATAAGAATGTCCCTCCTTATGTCTTCACCAGTCTATCTCGGATTCTGCCACATCCTAGACTCACCAAGAATCTCACCCATGCTCAGGTCCATGGAAACTCCATTCCATCTGCAACATGTCATGATGCTTGATGCCAAGTCATCCCTGCATCATCTGCCATACCTGCTCAACCTGTTCTAAGGACTCACTGCCATGAGCAGCTACTAATGAGCCCCATCTCTTTCCCATCTAAGAAGATGTGGAGGGAGTAGAGCTTGAAGGTTCACCCTCACTAATCAACTCAATCCATCTGTCAGGATCTTCTATCTCCATCCTCTGTAGATAAGTGATCCGATCCTCCTCTCGGACATTCGACCTCACATATGCCTCATCATCATCCTCGACCACTTCTAACCTTCCTGACACATCCAAGATACTATCAGAAAGAGTCTTGATGACCAATGACTGCTCGGTAAGCTTTGTCTCAACCATAGACAACCGCTTACTCATATCTTCCATCCACTTCTCATCCTCCATTTGCATCACTACCAACTTACAATCAGGCTTTGTCACTCCAACGGTTGGCACACCAATGGGTACATCCTCCCTTCCATCGTAAATGTACAACCTCTTCAAATGTGGAACAATCATAGCATCGAATTGTTTCAAGAATTCCATTCCCAGCACAGCCTCATAGTCATCTATCTACATTATAGTGAAGTCGACCTTCCATGTCCACTCACCAAGCGTTGTGTCCACCTTTTCAGCTACACCAAGAACATTATCAGGAGGAGAATTGATTGTCTTCATTTGTGCCTTCATCGGTACAAATTTCAGCCCAATCCTTCTCGCAGTATCTTCTCCCATGAAGTTGTGAGAGGCCCCACTATCCACCATAGTGAGTATATTAGCATCTCCAACCTTCATCTGAACATACTCCAACTTGTTCCTCTCAGGATCCCTCCGAGAGATCACCTATGTAGCAACAACAGCACCAAGTATCTGCATCATCCCCACAAAAGCTTCTTCATTCTTCGCATTAGATTGTGCAATCGCAACCACTTTCAGTCTAGAACGACAATTCTTCACCGTATGTGGTTCAACACATATCCAACACTTCAAGGCTTTCTTTGTCTTTGACTTATCATCCGATTTCGAAGCATGCTCTTTCTTCTTCTCTTTCGGCTTATCGGACTTCTTCTTCCTATCATCAGAAGTCTCATCATAATGCTCCACCAACCTGTCCACAGCAGCAAAAGCTTCTTCAAGTGTTCTAATCCTCTGCCTCTTCACTTCATTGCGTGCCCAAGGTTTCAATCCAATGATGAAGTTGAACACCTTGTCCTTCTCCGCCATGTCAGGAAGTTCCAGAACCGCACTTGCAAACTCCCGCTGATATGTCTGAAGGTTCCCTATCTGCTTTATGAACTTTATCTTCATCCTTGCTTCCCACGTTTCATCCTGAGGACTGAAATGGGTCTGCAAAGCTTTCTTCATCTCATCCCACAAAGTAATGTCACCAGCATTTCCATTGGCAATCCGATCCATCTGTCTTCACCACCACACCTTAGCATCCTTTGTCAAGAACTGAGCAGCTACCTTCACTTTCATCTCATCATCAGATAGACCCAATTGTTCCAAGTATTGCTCCATGTCCCATAGAAAGTTACCAAGAGTCTTTGCACTCCTTGTACCATCGTAAGATTCCAGTTCCTTGACTTTCACATGAGGCACTCCTCCACCTGAGTTATGCCTCACGGCCTTCTTCAACACCGTGATCTCATCTCTAGCTTCGTCAAGAGATTTCTGCAAGTCCATGATCTCTGCAAGACCTCAGTCTCTTGCCTCTTCAACCTCCTTGACCCTTAATTCAAGTTGTGTACACATAAGATTAGTGTACTCGTGTTGAGTCCGAAGTTCATCGAGCTCTTCCTTTATCTTTGAATTGGCCTCTTGATCTATCTCGACCAAGTCTATCTTCTTAGTCCAGAAAGCTTCTAAGTCCTCCATCTTTTCCAACACTTTTTCAATGAATGCCATAGTAGCATCCTTCGCACCGTGACTAGACTCAACCTGAGATTCAGCTGCCATTGCTAACAACTTCCTTCTTCTTTGCAATCCAGTTTCGCCCATCCAACAGCTTCACCAAGTTGCCTGCAACCTGAACCAGCTCTTGTCCCACTTGTGTGAAACAACTTCCTTCACTTGCAAGTACCTGCTTCACTGTCTTCAGTTTCCAAGTGTACCCACACCTTCACTTTGTCATGAGAAACCCTGCTCTACACCAACTCCCTGCAAGACTCCTACAAGTCTTCAGACTAGCTCTGATACCAACTGTCACGCCCCTAGGCCTACGGTAGTCTTTCAACCACTCTTGGCGAGGTGCGGCACCACCAAACACTTTCTTTTCACCAATACTTATGTTTGTGGACTACGCCTAACCACTTATCCTACTTAGTTTGTGTTTCTCAACCAAGTAATTATTAATGTTCCTTTATACCAATGAACACCCATACACATTCATTAACATCAGCAATTATACATGAAGAACACAATTGCACAGTGTAAAGGGAGGGACAACTCCCTGAACAATGAGTCTGCCCCATAATATATTATAAAATCTTTTACAACTTACAAGCTTTACAAGTATACTTGGCAACCCCAAGCTTCATAATTAGCCAAATTTACAATCTTCGGCAAACTCGTTTGCCTAGCTCATCGGCACCTCCGCATGGTTGCCGCACGACTTACCAACCCTTCGTTCACCTTGTCGCATGATTGTGTTGTTTACCCAACTTGGGCGCGCCTCGTCGTAACCAAGTCGCCACACACGGGCACCTCCCAATGAGTCACACCTCCATTCACGATCTCAACACTTCACCAAAAGTCACACCGTGCACACTTGAACGACGGGCAGGGGCTCACCCGAGTCACCCAAGAACCCGTGCCAAGTCATCGCACAAATCGAGCATTCACCCTTCGTTTCACCGTCGGGCGCTCCTTCGCACAACCCGGGCACCACACACCTGTGCACGCCCTTCTCCAACTGGCGGGCGCTCCTCTACCCGCGCCCTTCACCCAAACCAAGAAACGACACTATCTCCGTGCGGCCTTGCCCAAGAACGGGCGCATCACCAAAACTGCGCTTTCCTCTTCTTTGTTGCGTCCACACTTTAGTTCTGTGCCTTCTTCACATGATGAGCGATGGTCCAAATGAGTCCAACTCGCATACAATATATATGAGTGGCAAGGTGAGGTCGTAGCTACCCAGCCAACCTTCCCACGCCCTCACGCCATCGCAAATATGATTCTAAACACAAGTCGACAATCCTCCAAGTGCTCTCGAGTAAGGTCGGCCTTACTATATATAAATCATTCACTCAACCTTCCACGTACTTGTATTACACCATAACACCTTTGCCCCCCTAGGTCGAACTCGCACTTCAAGCCGAAATGCGTTCAAGGACTGCAGGTCCTTACATCAGCGGTGGCGGAGGTGGAGGTAGGTCAGAGAGAAAAACCTGGATAGCAAGGGTTGTTATTGGCGTAGTAGCTATGGTTTTCATTGTGGGGTTGTTCTACTACTATGCGTCGAGGAAGCATCAAAGGTAAACTTGCGCGTAGAGCCCCACAAATGTAGCGATTAATTCCCATCGTCGCGTCGCACTGTCATTGTCCTACCAGGATCAACTGAAAATATCGATCGGACCGTTCATAATATGCTATGTAAGTGAAGTGTGCCCATAGGTTATAATACCAAATTACTTGGTAGTAATTTGGTGTGGGAATAGTTTTGGATGGAGGCAGAGAGTTGGGGATGGTGGCTGAGACGCTGGCGCATGACACAACACTCATGAACCTCCGCGGTGATTTTTCCACGTCGCAAATTTGGATTAGAGCAAAAATAAAGCTTCATGATTGGCGGGTAAGACAAAAATAAAGCTTC
This sequence comes from Pinus taeda, assembly GCA_000404065.3. Lineage (NCBI taxonomy): Eukaryota > Viridiplantae > Streptophyta > Pinopsida > Pinales > Pinaceae > Pinus > Pinus taeda. The sequence continues at coordinate 299,692 of APFE030646082.1, forward strand.
GTGATCGATGGGGTTGATAGTGTTTGCACACCCAACTCCGTAAAGAAAACACTTATCAACATAGTTATGATTTTCAATTATCTAAAACATTATTTGTAATTTTATTAATGAAAACAAAATTACAATGTAACAAATTGAGTTTTATTATTTATATTACTTTGAACTTTTTATACACACTACAAATCTCCCCTATACTAGGTTTTATATTACTTTTAACCGACATGTAAATGTTTATCAATCCTTTATGTATTATAAATCAGACATAATCATTTACGTATTATAAATTGGACATATTAATATAAATTCAAAATATTAAGCCGACATGACGTGAATTTATTTTAAATCAAAGAATTGTGTGGTAAGAAATCTAGATACAAGTGGTGGAATAGTGCCCGAACTCGTGACAGTGAAAACACTTTATGTTCGGTCTTTTGCACGCGCAGCAGCAGCCCCTGGAGCGACCTAAATACTCCCTTCATCGCCATGGCCACGGGAGGGGGCATTGAGGCCCCTCCTCCACCAGAGATCCTTGTGTTCAAGAAGCAGATCAGCGACAATAGTAAACGCCCAACAAGGGAAATTTAGCGCAAGTTTGTAAAGAAACTGGACAACATTCCCACAGTTTCCCTGCCCGTTGAAGATTCTTGTAGATCTACTTTGAACTTAGCTGAAAGATGGCTCATCGGTCAATTTACAAGGCTATGGCCTTCCCCGAAGGCTATCGAGGCATGGGTACAGAGGAACTGGTGACCACCAGTAAAGGAAGGCATCAGAAGCTTCCTGATTGGTAAGGGCTCTTTTGTCTTTGTTTTTTGTTTAGTAGAAGACAAAAATCTCATCTTTAGGAATGGACCATATTTCATGGGACCTCAGGGTCTGTATCTAAACTCATGGTCACCAGATTTCAATCTGACACAAGATGTGTCGTCGACAGTTCCAGTGTGGGTGCACCTCCCTCATCTTCCACTGCACTACTGGAACCCAAAGTCACTAGAAACGGTTGGTAACACCCTAGGACAATACATAGATAGAGCAGAGAGAAGGGATCAATATTCATGTGCAATAATATGCATCGAAGTCGACTTGGAAATAGGGTTACCTAAACCACAAAATTAACAATAGCAGACTGGTCTTATAGCCAAGAGTTAGACTACAAGAAGCTACCATTCAAATGCAAATATTGCCATGAATATGGGCATTTCGCAAGATACTGCAAAGAAAAGAAAAGAGGAGGAAGATCTAGAGAAGTTGAAAGGGGAGAAATGGATCCAGGTGCATAAAGCAGTCCAGGCCAAGGTGAGTAACAAGAATAAAGGGAAAGAGGTATCGATGGAGTCAGGAACTCCCTTAGCAGGAATGGTTCAAATGGAAAGAAGAGGAGAACAACCAAAGACAACGGCCACAATAAACCCATTTGAAACCCTCAGCTCTTCAATCGAAATTCTAGAAACAGAGATAAAGGAGATTGAACGACAAGTTCCCTCCCTTGAAGCAGAAAAGAAGAACATGGAAGTAACCCAACTTGACTCCCCAGCAGGAACCTCCTCCTCACCCACATATGTAGAAATGACAAGGAAAAAAACCCTCGGAAACCTCTAGGTCATTGGAAGACGAGACATTCGAGAGAACCTCTAAAAGAGTTGGAAGGAAATCTCATAAGGAAGCCAGAGAAGAAGAGGTGAAGAGGCAAAAAATGCAAGGAGGCCAATCCACCATTGAAATGTCAATCGGGAGAAACACCAGAACAAGGCCCTCTAAGGGGGGATCAACTCACTCCAATCCCGCTAAATAATGAAACTAGTCTCTTAGAATTGTAGAGGCTTGGGGAACCCTTTGAAAGCTGAAGTAGTCAAAGATCTTCTAAAAATAGAAACTCCCAAGATCCTCATGCTCCAAGAGACTAAGATTGAAGGGGAAACCCTTCTCGAGATCAATAAATTAAAATGAGGAAAAGACGCAGGAAAGGCCATTAGTGCAAGAGGTACCTCTGGTGGCCTAGCAAAATTCTGGTCGGAGGACAAGTATCAACTAGAAAGCTCCTTTGAGACCCAACATTGGATATTCACCGAACTTTGGCACCTCTCTAGTAAGCTCTCCATCTCTCTCTTCAACCTTTATGTTCCAGTATACCTTACAAAGAAGAAAGAATGCTGGTAGACCTTGTATGATTTCTTAGACATTTACTCCCCTCATAATATAATAATGGCTGGAGATCTCAACCTCATCATTGATCCAAAAGAAAAGAGAGGTGGCAATAGTGGCAGGGACCAAATGCTTCCATTAGTAGAGGAGTTGATACTTCATTGGGATCTTCTTGACTTCAAACCCGAAGAAAGGCCTTTACACCTGGACAAACAATAGAGCTGGGGCAGAACACATCTATGCTCGCCTAGATCGCTTCCTAGTGCAGAGCTCTTTGTTGCTAGGAAAAATATTGATCTCCTCGAAAATCCTCCCAAAGCTGGCTTCAGATCACAAACCTATTCTCTTACAGCTAGAAGAGGAAGAAAATTTGGGCCCTATCCCCTTTAGATTCAACCCGCTGTGGTCAAGGAAAGAAGGGTTCATGGAAACTGTTCTGGAGGCATGGTCAATACCTGTGATAGGATCTCCAAGCTTCGTGTGGGAGCAGAAACTAAAAATAACCAAGAGAGCTCTGAAAAAATAGATTAAAGAACCCTCAAATTATCCTACCAACAATAGAAAGGAGACAGATCAATTTTTATTAGATCTGCAAATGGATTTGGAAAGTAAGGAGATCTTTGCTTCAGATTTAGAAAAAGAATAAGTTGCCCAAATAAAATCATTTTGCGCTTTCTACCATGAAGAAGAGACTTGGAGGCTTAAGTCTCGTAGCCTGTGGCTTAAAGCTGGAGATCGGAATACCTCTTTCTTCCATAGGCAATATAGAGCCCAGTTATCTCGAAATCATACCTCTGAAATCACTTGCTCAGATGGGACTGTGCTCAAAGGCCAAGAACAACTAAAAAAGGCAACAAAATATCATTTCTAGAATCTATATGAAGAGGAAAGGAATGGGAGTGAAGAAGTCACCTTTGAATTTCTCTTCCACATTCCATCTTTGGTAGCAAGGAGGACAACACTAGTCTTATGAAACCTTTCTCCGAGGAAGAAATCTGTAAAGTAATATGATCCATGGAACCAGACAAGGCACCAAGACTTGATGGCTTCTAAATTCATTTTTATAGAATATGTTGGGAAATAATAAAAACTGATCTTCTGAGGATGATTAAAGCTTTTTATCAAAAAGCCAAAGTGGGAGGTAGTACTAACTCTACCTTCCTTGCATTAATACCAAAAGAAGTGAATCTGGGCACTTTTGACAGGTTTAGGCCAATCTCTCTCTGCAATGCATCATATAAAATCCTGACAAAACTGCTGGCAAACATAATCAAGCCACTGCTTGGGAAACTCATTTCTCCCACCCAAGGCGGCTTTGTCAAAGGGAGACATATTTTGGACAATGTAATACAGGTGCAAGAAGTCATACATTCCAATTAACTTCGGTAGGAGCAAGGTATGCTCATAAAGTTAGACATCGCAAACGAATTTAACCAGGTAAATCTTTCTTTCTTGTACAAAGTCCTCCTTTCCTTTGGTTTCAACTCTAACTTTGTCAATTTGATTAAAGCTTGCATTGAAAATCCATGGATAGCTCCTTTAGTTAATGGCAGACCAACAAACTATTTCGAAGCCTTGAGGAGAATAAGGCAAGGCTACCCCCTCTCCCCTTTCTTGTTCATTCTGATGCCAAACTCGTTAAGTATAAAACTGATAGCTAAAAAGAAAGCAGGGACAACTCCAAGAGTCAGGTTGATGAAAGGGATAGAGCCTCTCAATCACTCACTATTTGCAGATGATACTCTTCTTTTGGGCGGAGCGTCCATCAAGATAGCCAAAGTTTACAGTGGAATTCTTCAAAAATTCCACAGCATATCAGGATCTCTTATAAATAAAAGGAAAAGTGCAATATACGAGTGGAATGTAGATCAACAAGCAATTCAGAGAATAGCCCTCTCCTTAGGCTTTTTGGGATTCGTTACTTGGGATAAAATCAAATATCTCGGGTTACCAATAACTCTGGGCTCTAACAAATTATTGTTGTGGAAAGAGGTAATAAGCAAAATTAAGTCCAAGATGACAGCTTGGGGAGGTCAATGGCTCACCAATGATGGCAAACTCATCCTTATAAATTCAGTATTGTCCTCCCTGCCTATTTATCAGGCTTCCTTTCTTCTAGCTCCAAAGAAAATCATGGAACATATCTCTAGACTTGTCAGGGATTTTCAGTGTAGAGGAGGAAGAGGAAATCAAAGAAAATTCCATCTAGTGAATTGGGATATAGTTAAACGCCCCATCTCTAAAGGAGGCCTATAAATAAGAGACCTAGGCCTTGCCAATCTAGCTCTTGGACCCTATTCTCAAATAGCAAACACCCTGTTAGTCAGGTCATAAAGAAAAAATATCTAAAAGGCTCATCGCTAAGGAACATACATATAGATAACAACATCAAAGGGACGTCGATATAGCATCTCTGTCGCTTTGGGATAGAGTTCTTCCAAAATCACTTGTATCACATTCTTGGTAATGGAAAAAACACATTGCTTTGGCAAGACAACATAATGGGACAGTCACCTTTGAGAAAAAATGAAGCAATCAAAGAAATCATGAGTTGGCTCATTCAACAAGGAGTCCTCACCCTGGTAGATATCTCGACATGGGACGACTCCAGAAAATGGCGAACTTGGGAAATTCCCTGAGTTCCAGATCAAATGCATAATCAAAATGCCCTCTTGGAAGAAGCATTAACGGGATTGGCACCGGTTCACAGGCGTTTGACGGACAAATGGGGATGGGGAAAGACTGGAATCTACAACACAAGGCATGGATTTGCCTCTCTTCAACCACAACAAGGTTAGAGCCATACTGCATCTGTGTGGAAACAAGTCTGGGACCCTCTCGGTCTCCCCAAAATAAATTTCTTCACCTGAGTATTAATGCATGGGAAAGTGTTAACTGGCGACAATCTGACCAAAAGAGATATTCACAGGCCACATCAGTGTTCTCTCTGCTGCAAAGCCCAGGAAACCATGGAGCATCTGTTTGTGGATTGCTCTTTTGCTCAAGAAGTCTAGAACTGCATCCTTTAATGCCTTAATGTCTCTGCCCCATCGCAAGTCAAAGTAGCTAACCTTTTTAGCACCTGGAGAATTGTTATCCCCACATGACCCAAAGAAAGACAACATGGAATAGAATCTAGAAAGCAGTACCTAAATACGTTTGCTGGAAAATATGGCTCGCCAGAAACGACCAGATCTTCAATACCATTCTGAACTCCCCATTGAAGGTGGCAGCAAAAACAAAAGCATTACTCCTCGAGACTGTGGCCAATCATCCCCTTAAAAACGATAACATGCTTCTCCCAGAAGAAAAAAATGGATGGGAACTTATATATTTCGAGACAGGATAAACAACACCACATGCCCCAGTAAATCTCTTGTATGGAGACTACGAGAAGTGGACGCAGATTTTCAAGCTTGGTGGAGGAAACAGGGTAAAACAACAATTTTATTTATTTATTTATTTTTATGGTGCCTCCAAAGGCAATCCAGGGACAATAGGAGTAGGCAGAGTGATCTACTCCCCGGAGGGTATTCATGAAGATAACTTCAGCTGGGGACTTAGACAAAGAACCAACAACTAGGCATAAATCCTTGGGTTGCTAAAACCCTGTTAGAGAGCACGTGAAAAAGGCATTAAGGAAATACAAGTCTTCGGGGACTCAGAAATCTTGATAAAGATATTAAATTCGGAGGACCACTTCAGCAATCCAGTGCTCAACAAGACACTTCAAAGGCTAAGAGACGTGCTCCAATACTTCTCTTCCTATCTCCTTTTCCATATTCTACGTGGCTCAAATAAGGAAGTAGACGCAAGAGCAAACCTGGCATGCCTCCTGCCACAAGGAGTCTTAAGCAAAAATGATGAAGAACCCACATGGAATCTGATCCCGTAATCTAGAGTGAATCTACACCTACGTAAGAAAAAGGAGAGTTGTAACTAAAAGGAATACTGAATATTATAATGATAGTTGTTTTGGTTTCGACCCAACCGGTTTTAAATAATTAATATAACCGTTATAGTTTAAAAATATATATAGATTAAGCCGACATGTAAAAATGTTGACAAACTTTCTTACATTACATGTACACATCACTCCTATATTGTGTTGTAGAGCGCCGAGATAAATTATCTTTTTTTTTGTAAGCTTTATAAAGATATTTATATTACGAAACAACTAATGCTACATTGATAGCTTTTGTTTCCCAAAAACTCTATGGGATCCCATAGACAAGTAGAATATACCAACCGTGTTCCCATGATCCTAGGTTTATCCAAAAAAATAAACAAGGAAAACTTACTAACATTCAAACTATCTAGCCCAAAAGTAATTACATGCATTGGTGTGTACTGGAAAATCAAACAAAACAATGTTCACATATAACATACTAAGACATATTGAGAACCATAAAAACATAGGAGAAGTAAACATAACATATACAAAAATGAGGAGTTGAGCGCCATAAGAGATTATCAGTCTAATATAATGACTAGAGAGAGAGCATTGGAGTTTCCTTAGGGTGAATCCTTCATTGGTGCATTGATAACAACTCATGTGTGAGGTTGCGAGTCTGATCTGGAGTTTGAATCAAACACCACGTAGCGTTCCACCCGAGTTAATATGCTGACAATATCGTCCAGATTGTATCTTATGTCCAGGAGGATCCGTTTGATCTCCTCTTGTCCTACAAATAATTGGTAGTGGTTGACTTGCTTTTCATGAATGACCATGTGAAGCAAGGTTTCTAGTTGACAATGCATAACCATTGAGTGAAGGAAATAAAGTTGAAGTATAAAACTTTCGAATAAACAGAAATAAGTAAATATATTATTAATAATTGAATGATGATTACATTTTGTGAAAGGCCCGAGCTATATACCACTTGAGGTGCCTCTTGGTGAACGGACATGATCTTTGATCATGCCCTTTTGCTTAATAAACTACACTAACTAATTTTTACATAACATTGCCTTCCTCTCGAAAGAATGTTCTGTCCTCAAAGCATACATAATGACAGATGTTGTTGACAAAACGCTTCGGTCTCTCAAGAAGCTTCTTCTTCGGGTAAGTCCTTCCACTTGATCAAGTATTCCTTGATTGTACGATGTCGAAGCTTTCTTTCTCTAGTAGATAAAATACCTTCTGGTTCTAGAATGACCCTTCCCTCATCATCCAGGGATGGAAGTGTTGTTTGCGCTGATTGATGGTCGCCTAGTGCCCTTTTAAGGCAGGAGACATGGAAGACATTCTGAACACGAATTTTCTCTGGAAGGCTTAAACCATATGCTACTTGGCTAATTTTTGTGTTGATCTGATAAGGTCCATAGAACTTTGGCGCTAATTTGTTTTTCCTTTATGTTTTAAGGATAATTGTTTGTATGGTTGGAGCTTGACAAACACCCATTCTCCAACTTCAAACTCTCTTTTGGTTCTATTTCTGTCTGCTTGTTGCTTCATACGATTCTTTGCATTATTCAAGTTTTCTTTTAGTATTTGGACAATTTTTTGGGTTTCTTCTAGTTGATCTTTAGCAGTAGGTAGATTTGTTTGGACAACAGCTAGATCCTTCCATTTTAGGGGTTCATATCCATACAAAGCTTGAAATGGCGTCATTTTTTTTTTACGTATGATAAGTATAATTATACCACCACTCAGCGAGATGCAACTGTTGAGCCCACTTATTTTGTTTTTATGTAGCATAGCAACGTAGGTAGGCCTCCAAACATTTATTGACAACCTCTGTTTGTCCATTTATCTGAGGATGATAAGTGGAACTCATATTTAGGTAGGTTCCTATGTGGTTGAACAACTCCTTCCAGAAATTACCCTTGAATTTGGTATCTCTATCACTCACAATGACTTTCGAAAAACCATGTAACTTACATATATTTTTGCAAACTATTTCAGTGATTTCTTTATTGCCATAAAGTGAGCATATTTGGTGAGTCTGTCGACCACTACGAATATCTTGTCCTTGCCTTCAGTTACTGGTAATCCTTCAATAAAGTCCATCGAAATTTCTTCCCATTTCTAATTTGGAATGTGTAAAGGTGAAGTAATCCAGGTGTCATAATATTTTCACTTTTATTCCTTTGACATGTGTCACACTCTGCTACATACTTCTGAATATCACGACTCATTCCTTTCCAAAAGAAGGATTGATGTGCATTGTAGTAAGTCTTAAAGAACCCTACATGTCTGGCTGACGGTGAGTCATGTGACTCCTTGAGTATCTTAAATTTAAACATGGAATTTGCATTTAGATAGATTCTTCCCTTGTACCATAGAATACCATTCTTCCATTCAAATGTTGAGTTGTTGGGAAGGTTATTGATTATCGTCGTTATTTCTGGATCCTTGGCATACTAACTTCGAATCTCGTTAAGCCATTCAAGAACAACAACTGAGATTGCAAGTAGTGTTGGTTCTTCATCTTTCCTAGATAGGGCATTTGCTACTACATAGCCTTTTCCCCTTTTATGTGGTATTTCCATGTCAAAGGCGACAATTTTTCCAATCCATTTTTGTTGTTCTTCGAAAAGTGTTTTTTATTTAAGGAGGTGCTGGAGACTATTATGGTCTATTCGAATGGAGAACTTACTTCCCAAAAGATATTGCCTCCACTTAGCTAGTGCGTGCATAATATCGAACATTTCTTTGTTGTATGTAGACTTGAGTCATTCTCTTGTATTGAGCTTCCTACTTTCAAAAGCTATTGGATGCCCTTCTTGCATTAACACTGCACCTATACCAAATTCGGAAGCATCACACTCAATGATAAATGGTTTAGAAAAATTTGATGTTGCCAATACGGGGGCATTAGACATAACTTCCTTTAATTTTTTAAAACACCTTCTTGCTTCCTCATCCCATAGAAATGAATTCTTCTTTAAAAGGTTTGTCAGAGGTGCAGTTATATGTGCATAATTTTTAATAAACCTTCGGTAATATCCAGTCAAACCTAAGAACCCTCTTAGCTTTGATACATTAACAAGTTTGGTCCATTCCTTTATAGCTTTGATTTTATTAGGGTCCACCTTTATGCCTTCATGGGATATAATGTATCCAAGGTATTCTACTTCTTCCTTTTCGAAGGTGCATTTGGATTTTTTTTGCATAAAATTGATGCTCTTTTAGTAGTGTAAGAACTTTATCCAGATGTTGTAAGTGATCCTTCCAAGTTTTATTGTAAATTAAAATATCATCAAAGAATACTAATACAAACTTCCTAAGATGTGGACGAAATAATTCGTTCATAGTTGCTTGAAACGTTGCTAGTGCATTGGTTAACCCAAACAACATTACTTTAAATTCATAGTGAGCTTCGTGTGTTCGGAATGTCATTTTTGGTATGTCTTCCAATATGATTCTGATTTGATAGTAGCCTGACCTTAAGTCCAGTTTTGAGAAGTATTTTGCACCATGTAACTCATCCAACATTTCATCAATAAAGGGAATTGGGAACTTGTTTTTAATTGTTATTTTGTTCAATCCTCTATAATTAATGCATAGCTTGAATGAACCATCTTTCTTCCTTACCAATACCACTAGAGCAACATACAGACTTTTAATTTTCGAGATGATCCCA